>CAJVQA010005821.1:0-15624 GCA_910591915.1 Cetraspora pellucida
ATAGGCAAGACCTCTAGTTGGCTTGCAAGTATGGCAACTAGTGTAGAACTTATATAGTAATATGTAAGTGGACTACTGAAATTAGGCACCAAAAGTGCATGTGTAGCTAGTTGTAACCTCCAATGTAAGGTGAGCCCTTGGTGGCATACCATGTTCTAATATACTTAAATAAAAACATCACAACTCCCAAGATAGAGACTTTAACTTAAAAAAAAAAAAAAATAATAATAATTATTCTTTTGCATATATTAAAAAGAGTTTGCTTTAAGTCTATATTTATTTTTACAAGAAGTTTTCGATAATATAAAATTTTTAACTCAAAAATATGGTTTTGAAGCAAAAGCCTAATGTCAATATATTTTAAAAAAAATTCTTAATCAACTTTTATATAATCATAATTTATATAATGCTATATGTTAATATAAAAGTTAATTAAATAATAAATAAAAAAATGATACAACAGATATGATTAAATAGCTCATGAAACAACAAAAACAAGAACTGGAATAGGCAATTTATATTAAAATTGAAGAAATTAATAATAGTCTTTTATGCCTTTTCTGGATGTTACTAATGCAAATTAAATTATAAAAGCAATATTATAATGTAATTGTTAACAATAATACTGCAAAATCAAATACATATACTATGTTATTAAATCTCTTCATAATTGTTAACAATTATTATTAAATGAGGCTTGTAGCACAATTGCTTGTTCAAAATAAGACAATTAACTCATATGAATAAATATTAGATTGCATATTAAAGACAATTGATAACTTACTTCCAAATATAATCTTTATTAATACTAACCTTAACATGATTTCTGTTATTAACTAAGTTTTTTCTATCATAAAATATAACTATTGTATATTCTATATTCAGACAAATAATACAAAAAAGTTGTTTCAAAAATTTGGCAGTTTTTATAATAATTTTTTACAAAGTTAATTTTGGTGTTATAATAGTTATAGTGAAACAGAGTTAGATTATTATTGCAAAAAAATTGTTAATTTAATATTCTGCAAACAAAAATTACTTAAAACAACTTTGGAAATCTTAAAATTTATAAGCCAAAATCTATGTGGTTACAACTTTTTGTGCAGGAATGCAAAGCATATAATGGATAAAAAGCACAAATGGACTTATTAAAGCTAAAGTTAGTGCAAAAATAATATTGTTTAATTTAAATAAAGCTTGAATATGAGGCATAATACTAATAACTTTTAGAATATAAAAATGCATTGCCAACTTAAGAACTTCTAAGCATTCAAAGTTTGTTTTTTAAATCAATTCAAAATGCAATTAAAAACTATTTAATATTGAAATCTGCCTTAGTTCAAAATGTTCAAATATTATATCATATATGTTTATTTGAAATTTCAAATAATTTAACCTTAGTACTTCCTTGGTTCTTTATATATTTTTTTTTTAACTATCCTAGATGATATCATCATGAGGCATGTATGGTGCTCTTTTTATTATAACTGCTAGATTATTATTTACATATTAATAGATTTACCAAGCTAGGTATTTATAGATTTTTCTATATATAGGTTTGACAAAGTTTTTGTCATACAGTAGACTGATCTCTTTGGAGATTCTGTTCTTTGCTATAGCTAAAATTGTTAATTCTGGATATTGTATATTTTCCTATTTAAAAGCAGCGTGATAGCACCAGATTTCATATATAGTATGTGTATGTAACCATAATATAGTCTTATATGTTTTTGTTTTCTCTGTAAGGTTTTTTAGAAATATTTTTTCTAATGAGTCTGAGATGGATTTAGTTTGGCCTGTTCTTAGAAATTTGTATGCTTCCATCCAAATTTTTTTACTAATTTTGCATTCTGTTGCAAAGTGTTCAATAGTTTATATGTTTTCTAAACATTAGGGACATTTACCTGATTCTGTTGCTACAAAGTGACAGAGTCTATATCCTAGTGGTAAGGCTCTGTGAAAGAGTCGCCATAAGATGTTTTTTTTTCTATTGAGTATTGTTTTTTGGAGAATTCAGTTATTGCTTTGAGTTTGCTCTATAGGATCTAAATGATTTGTAGTCTTGAAATTAAGTTTTCTTAAAAGCTCTATTGTGAATTTAACTGTAATTTCTGGTCCTTTTTTCCTATCCATTTCTAGTTTTGAAAGATTCTAGGGCCAGTTGAATTCTGTTAGAACCTCTCCTTTAGCTTTTTTTCATGCTAAAAGGTAGGGTTTCCATTCCGTAGGCCATGCCTTAGTCCTAATTAGTTGTATAGAAAGCACTTTTATAGCTGAGATATTTCTTTTTTAATCAAGTATGAGAGAGATTCTTTTTCTTTCTATATTTGCCCATAGAAGATTACTTAAAATTAGTTTTAACCAGACTGAGATTAGCCTAGCTTCTAGCATATTGCTAATTATTGATGCTTGTAAGCCTCCTTGTTCATATAGTTGTTGAAAGGTAAAGTATTTCAGAAGCATTTTAGAGTTATTTTTAATTCAGTAGATGATAAGCCTGTTGATTTCTGCTATTTGTTTCTTGCTTGATGGCATTAGGTAAGCAACATACCATATCTTTGAGAGAAGCAGTAAGTTTGCCAACATAATTTTTCCTTTTAAGGATAAATTTCTATAAGCGAGCTTTTCTAGGTTTAGTTTAAGTTTGCTTATAGCTTCTTGCTATAAGCCTTTTTTTGGTGTACTATCTGCAGTAATACTATATCCTAAAACTGTAACATAGTCTTGATTTCCTAGTTTTTTAAATTGAGTTTCTTCTGAAAGAATTTTTTCTCTTGCTATATTTGTAAGTGGCATTAAATTAGTTTTGAACTTGTTAATTTTTGCATTAAAGGCTTTTTCATAGTTATCAAATAGGTCTAATATTGTTGTCCAATCAGAAAGAGAGCTAATGCTTATTGTTAGATCATCTGCATAGGCAGTATACTTAAAAGATTAGTTGTTAACCTTGATCCCTTGTTATGTTTTTGTCTATCATGTTTAGCAGTGGTTCAAATGCTAATACGTATAGAAGAGATAAGAGCAGGTTTTCTTGTCTAACTCTTTTTTTTACTTTGAAGGAGTTTGAGATGTATCCTGAGTCTAAGATATGGGCTTCTTGTTAAAAAAATAGGTTTTTTATTAGGTCTTTAAATTCTTTGTTAAAGCCTATATTTTCTAATACCAGTTAGAGAAACTTATGACTTATTCTGTTGAATGCTTTTTGCTGGTCTACAAATAGCATCCAGTGCTCTTTTGTATCATCTTTTTGGTTTCTTAATATTGTAAGAATATCTAATACGGAGTCTGTGATTAATCTGTTTGTAATGAAGCTCTGCTGATGTTGAGGTACAATTACTTTACAAATTGTATTTAGTTTATTGGTGATAATTTTCATGAAAATTTTTGCATCACAGTTGACCAGTAAAATAGGTCTCTAGTTGTTTATATTGTGTAGTTCCTTTGATTTCTTTGGTATTAGTGTGACTAGATTTTTGCACCATGAGAAGGGCATTATTCCTGAGGTTAATACTTGGTTAAAGATTTGTTCTAAAATAGGTGTAATGTGTTCTTCTGTGAGTTTATAGAATTCATATATAAGGCCATTCAGTCCTGAGGACTTATTATTTAGTAGTTTTTGGATAGTTGTTAAGATTTCTTCTTTAGAGATAGGGTCTGTTAGTTTTTTGTTCATTTGTGTAGAGACCTGTGGAAGGTCTTTAGTAATTTGTTTTGCTATTTCATTATTGATTTCTTCTTTGCTATATATCGTAGAGTATTGTTCTTTAATATAATTAAGCACTTCTTTTTCATTAGATTGTTCCTGAGCTAAAGGGATTTGTATTTTTGTCAGAGCTGAACATAAGCTTCAACTTTTAAAGCATGAGTAGAAGTATTTAGTTGATTTTTTTCCTAGTTCTATCCAGTTTGTTTTTGACTGATGCTGCCATCTTTGTGCCAGATCAGTTAATTCTGATTGGACTTGTAAATTAAGATTTTCTAGTGTGACAAAAAGATGCATCTGTCTGAGAAATTTGGCTATAACTTCTTTTAAATGATTAATTTTCTTGTTGAGTTTTTTTATTCTGTCTTCTGGAGCTTTTGGTTGTTTGAAGGCCTTTATAATTGATTTGATGTAGATTTTATGCATGTCCCAGCTTGTTGCAGAAGTAGCATCTTTAATTTCATTCAAGATTTCTTTTTTCAAAATATTATTTTTAAAAGAATTTGGATCAAATCTCTAGAGTGTTGATTGCCTAGCTTTTTGTTCTAGGTTTAGAGTGCATTCAACTAGAAGATGATCAGAGTTTTCAAATCTTGTTTTGGTTTCTGATTTGAGGTGACTGTAGTTTTCATCTATAAAGATATAGTCTAGCTAGGTGGCTATTATTTGGTTGTTAGACATATTTTGATGAAATGTGTAAAAAGGGTTTCATTTAGAAAATGAGGCTGAGTCAATAAATTTTTTTGTGATTTCATTAAGTAGTGTCCTTGAAGGGTCATTTTGTAGAGATGCTTGACTCATTCTGTTAATATCTGTATTCAAGTTTGTGTTTAGATCTCCTGCGATAATATTGATCATATTTTCTTTCTTGTCTATATTTTAATTGTTGAAGAATTCAGTTCTGTTTAAAATGTTTGGTAGTGTATAAACATTTATTACATGAAAGGAGAATTTCTTAAATATGAAACACATTGAGATTATTCTTTCTTCTTGTAGTTTCTTGATATCGTTAAATTTTATATTTTTGTTTTCTGCTAAGATTGCTGTTTTGCCTATTTAAATTGAATCAAAAGGCCATTGGTCTTTTAAAAATTGTTGGGTGGCAGCATTATAGGTATTTGTTTCTTGTAAAAGTATACTGTCTAGTTTATAAGATTTTAAAAGTATTAATGTTCTAGTCTGTTTGTCTAAGTTGTTTAAGCCTTTAACATTTAATATAGTGATTTTGATTGAGTGACAGCTCATTAAAAAAGATTATTTAGTTTTAGAGCTTTTACAGACTCTTTGTTTTGGATCATCCTAGTGATTTTCTTTGTTGGTTACTTTGTAGAGTTTTGAGTCCTTAGATTTTCTTTTTTTGCACACAACTAATGTAAAAGTAGAGTCATCTACTTTTCTTTGCTCATTTAGTTGTGTATTTTTCAGGTTTGTATTAATTACTGGTTCTTGTGTTGTGTTGAGGTTATTTTCAATAGGAATTTCTGTGCAAACAGTATCTGTTTTGTTATCTATATCATGATCTGTCATAATTTTTTCTGTTTCTTATTCTTGTAAGAAAGTTTTATTTATGTTCATATCTTAAGTTTCTTCTTGTGTTAAGAGAGTTTCTATCCCTTCCACATATGAATTATTCTCTGTTGGGTTTTTGAGAGATGTTCTGTTTTGTGCACTTTTTCTTTTAAATTCTTGATAGTGTAGTCTTAGGTTTTTTGCTTCTTGGAATTGTACAGTCTTTTTTAATGTGTCCTGTTTGATTACAAAAAAAACTGACTTTCGGTGCCTCCTTCTACTCGGTAGTTACTCTATTATCATCTATGTATATGAATCTAGGGATTCTTTTTTCTAAATTTGCATCTTTAGTGTTATCGAAAATGACAATCCATTGATCTGTCATATAAGGAGTGCCTTCAATAAGTAGAGGTTTAATTAAGACAATTTTTTCAAAATTCTCAAAGACTTCTTTCACCAAGCTAAAGATGTGTTCTTTGGTTCCTAATAGTACATTTCTTACTTTAATTAGTAGAAAAGATTTATGTACATCTGTTAGGATGTAGCTATAATATGTTTCATTGAAAATTTTAATGCCATTGATGGCATAATATGTTAGTCAGTCTTGGTTTGGAAAGACAATTTCTAAATGAAATCTTAAGCCTTTTTTAAAGTGTTGTTTGGCTGCAACAATATCTCCTTCCAGACCTTCATATAAAGAGGTTATAATTTTATTGAGAGAGTTATGAAGATCTGAGATTTCAATAATTAGTGCATTGTTATTTTTTGACTTAATTTGGTTTCTAGAGGAAAAAGCCACAAAGGTTGATTTTCACCTTTTTAATTTTGCTGACATGTTTGTGTCCTGTTTGGCAGCTGAAGCATAGCTTAAGATAGGTCTGTGTCTATGCTGTTCCTCTGTAGTACAGCTTGTTTTTCTTCATTAGTTGTTATATAACTAATTTTGTCATTGTTTACATTTTTCTCATTTGTATTGCTCCCATGATTAGACATGTTTTCCAAAGCTTGGAAGTTGTTGTTTCTTTGAATAATATTTTCTAGCCAGTCTTTCTTGTTTTGAACTACTACTACTGGTACTAGTTTTTCACTTGCTGCTTCTGTTTTCTCTTGTATTGCAAAAATGCACTTAGAAAAAATGCTATTAGGTTTTTCTGCTCAGGAGTTACTGTCTTCTTCTCTTTTGACATCAAGTTTTAGCATTTTATAAATTTTTTCTGTCAATAAAGGTTCAACTCTTAGAGGAAGTTTTCTTTTTTTTGGTACAAGAGCTTTGGCCCTTGAAGTGGACTTATTTGTTGAGTTTTGTTTTGTGTTTAGTGACTTTATTATTGTTGTTTTTTATTTTTCCTTCCTGATCAAAGGTGAACAAGAAAGAGCTTTTTTTTGTGGTTTTTTATATTTTTATTATTTGCAAAAGTGTTTTTAATTAAACTACTATTTTTTTATTAGCTTTTAAATATTTATGAATATACAAATAGATATTTTAAAGATAAATATGATGCATTACAAGCCTCACTTAAAATCTGTTAAATATAGTTAATCATGATAATATTCTTAAAAGTTGAAAAGTTTCTATATTTGATCAACATAGTTATAGTTATCTTTATTATATTATTCTTTTAAATAATAATACATATATTTGTATCTGCCTTTATATTATTTCTAATAGTTTTTATTGCAGACATTTTTTTAGTATTTTCAAAATGTCTCGCAATGCAAAGTTTAACATTAAACTTGTATCTAGACATTGGTATACTGATCAAATGCAAGCATTAAACTGTACTATAATTGAAGGCACAGATAATATGCAATTTAATATAAATAAAGAAGTAAACTAATTAATTTCTATTCATAGTTCTGATATATATCAAAATAGCATTTATATTAGCATTATACAAAAACAAGAATATACTTATAGTTTCAGTATGACTAAAAGTGAACTAAAATTTGCTCTTGAAAATAGAATAGTAGATAAATTTGTGAAATTAATAAAAGAATTTATTAAAGATTATACTGGTATTTATATTAATAAACAGATGACAATTAATATTAATTAGATTAAAAATTTAAAGAAATTAAAGCATAAAGAACATCCAAAAATGATAAAATCTATGCAAAATGTTCAAATTCCAAATACAAAATCTTTAAATAAAAAACAGAGCTCAAATACAAAATAAGGCTTAAGTTCAAAATAAGATAAAACAAGACAAATAGATGAAACAGATACTGAAGATAAAAGTTCTAAAGAGAATTTAAGAAAACAAATTAATGAAACAAATAGTAAAAATTCTATATTAAGAATAGAGACTTGTTACTATAATAATTGTTATAGAATTAGGCACTATGCCTTTATATGTAAATTTTTCAAAAATTATTTTAGATAAACTATTGTATAAAATTTAGTATATTTTAAAAAATTTTACTTAATTAAGTCTAATAAAACTAATTTATTAAAAATTGCTATATGATCTTAATGCATTTTATGTATAAGTTAGTTAATTATTATAAATACATATATAATTTCATAACTATCTCTATTACTATAGCAAATTATAAAATTTTTTATAAAATATTATGTAATAATAATATATAAAACTTTCTATTTTAATCATTTAAATGATAAATAAGAAAATTCAAGTTCATTTTTTTGATTCTATATTGCAATTAAACTAGCTATATGATTTGTTAATAAATTGTATTTTTTATATAAAATTAAAAACTTGAATAAGCACTTCTGGCTTTTACTACAGAATTGCATTTTTTATTTCTATCAATAACAATATTCTGTAATTACTTTCTTAGATGAATCTGTTTCTAAACTAAAATTGTTTAACTTTGTTATTAGTATTATTATATGCTGTTATGTAAATTACAAGTGAATTAGAAGATACTGAATAATAATAGGTAAGTTATATAATGCATAGCATCAGTATCTAAAATTAACATACAGAAGGAGTAAAGTGTATGTTAAAACTTTTTTACATCTTAAAGATTAATATATAGGCATTTTGTGTATATATACTTTAAAATTATAAATAAAGTATATATATTAAAATTTTTAAATATATATATGTTTTAAGCTATATTGTGTGTTATTGCAAAACAAATAAAGCTTTTCTCAAAGCAATTGTTATTACATACTAGAATCTAAATATAATATATAACTCATCTATAGTTTTGTTACTGAATATTAAATACTAATAGTATTTGTATATTAAAGATAACTTAAATATATATAGTAATATAATCTTATAATAGGACAATTTATTTTATATATTAATCAAACTTAATTCTCTATAAGTTGTATAATAATTATTTAAATACCTTATTTCAAGATTGATAATAAAGAAAATCAACTAACACAATAATTTTCTATATAATAATCTTCAAATTTCTGATAGAAGTTCATTGAAGCCATTTTTATTAAATTAGCATAATTATAAGTTAATTATTGAAACTGTTAAGAAAGGTTTCAAATAAAAAACACTTGTTATATTTGAAAATTAAGTATATATTTTATTAAATTTTAGATCAATCAGTTATTTTTTTCTTGCTTGTAAATACAAATTAATGCTATTTTATTAAATTATTTATTAATTACTCAACTTAACTTTTAGATTACTAATTATATTTTTTATGTATTATATTTACTTATATTATAAATAAATATAATCACAATTCTTGAATATGTGTTAGATTTGTAGTGCAGATTTTTTGAATTATGAATCAGATTTTAAGTTCAGGTATAATATAATTTAATTGGACAGATTTAGTAAAATTACATAATCTGCAATATAGCAGATTGTGATATTTAGCAAAATTCTTAATATATTAAACAATATTATAAGTAAAAAATTTGTAAATAGTCTCTGTATTATAGTTAACTGTCTCTTACAATTGGTTAGAATAAAACACCTATAATCTATATTGCACTAGCATGACTGGCAGGTCATATGGCATTTGTATACTAGTTATATGATATTGTTCTTTGGAACAAGATTGTGATTATATGAAGAAATACAAACTGGTACCAGATGGTGCAAAACTACAATAAGTCCTTGTGGCAATATAAATCATAGGAACCAATAAAAGAAAGATAGAAGCCTACTTGGAAGATCTGAGTAGAGAGGTAACCCAAACTTTTAACAGTACTACTATAAAGACTAGACTTATAAAATAAAGCTAGAACTTGTGAAACCAGGCAAATGTGCTAGTTTTTGAGGAGAAACTAGATAAACCAATCAGGCTGTTAGAATTTTCAGGTTCTAGAGAAAAAAGGTACATGCTAACAAACATGTAAACCAGAGATGTATGGTTTTGATCTACTTTTTCAGGCTATCTAGAATGGCAGCTTAGTAGAACTTGAATTAAATACCAAAGTAATAAGGATATGTTGTGAAGCTAATACCAGGGTTAGAGTGAACTCTACAATAACATAGCAGTTTAATAGTATACTTTAATTGCCAGTATTGGTCTTGGCCATAGTGATACTAAGTCAGCTATAAGAATGTGATACAAAAGATTCTGAAAGGTTTAGTACAAGGTCAAAAGTTCCAAAGAACTGCTTTAAAGACTTAGCAGCTATGGCATATTTTTACTAGCATCAGCCAGAGTCATTAGTAGGCAGAGATAGATGGATAGATATAAAAACAGAGTGGTTAAATAGGGAATCTACAAGTGGGTTCCAGGTATGGCAGCTAGTGTAGAACCTTTAGGTGGACTACTTAAATTAGACAATAACTAAAGTTGTACAAGTAGCTAGTTATACACTCTTCCCATAGTTGCCTCCTGTGGTTGTAATGTAACCATTAGCCAAATATACTATCAAGAAAATCCTGGATCACAAGTACTCACCTTAATATTTAAAAAAAAAATATTAGTAGTTCAAGAGAATTGTAAAGTATAACCAGATATTTGTGTATATATATATGTAATAGTGAATCATAGTATATGCATCACAATAAGAGAGTAATAGTTTCATCTTGGTTAATGCTATTGTAAACTGAATATAAAAAAGTAAGACTAAGATTAGTAATTATATAGTTATAGTGATCAGTAAGAAGATTAGAGATAATATTAATAATAGATGTAGGAAATATAAAGCAAGAAAGTAAATATTTAAAAAGAATGAAGTTGACAGAATTATATGCTTTATTTATATCATGTAAGAGTAATTAAATGTTCTTGTAATTGCAAGTCATATTTTCAATAAGGTTGTTTAGAATATAAATAGGAATTGAAGTATTGTTGTTGGAAAGAACAACATAGTTAAAAAATAAAAAAATAGGATTAGAGAAAAATATAAAACTAAGTCTGTTTGTAAGAATCTTAGTATAAAGTTTATAAATATATTCAACAAAACTTATAGGTTAAGTAAAATTAAGGTTATAATCAAAGTTGTTACATTTAAGAATAAGATAAATTCTACTATGTTTCTATTACTTAGAAATTTTATTTTCAAGAAGGTAGCAGTTAAAAAGACTAGTAATAGTAGAAGTGCATTTAGGATATATATAATTTAGTATTTTATAACTAATGCCTATAGAACTACAAGCTTTATTGTTAGGTAGTTGAGAAAGGGTTTAAAGAAATTTTTTATTAATGATAGAAGAATTAAGAAAGTAGTACTAGGTGAAGTTAATTTAAAGAAGTAGAAGATATTGTTGTTGTTAAAAATTATTAAAAAGAGGTTGATTAATAGATTAAGTATAGTTTAGTTATGAAATATGATCAAACATGTTGTCTAATAAGTGATGAATCAGTAATGAGTTTATTAGACAGTTTTATATTAAAAAAGTAAACAGTTTGGTAGCAGTAATTAAGAATGCTATTAATAGCTTAAGTAGAATGTGTTGTAAGGGTAATACATCTTTTTTCAGCAGTTTGGTTGATTTGTTAACAGAATAAAAAAGAATTTTTAAGATAATAGGCATAAAAGAGTTGTTTTAAAATAAAGTAAACATGTTGAAGCCATAGTTAGATATAGAATAAATGAGTAAAGATTAGTAGTTAAAGGTCACATTGTGACTGTTTGTTAATATAAGAGATATTACAATTAATGTTAAAGATATTAGAATATTAAGTAAGTTTTTTAACAGGTTTGATAATATAATTTAATTTTTTGAAAAATAAATATAATAAGGTACTATAAGGTGAGTATTGGTAGTTATAGCTACATTTGTAAGAGACTTTATTAGAAATAGTATTATTAGCAAAGTAGATTATAAAGCATTGATTTTATAGCAAATTGTTTTAATGCTTTTATAAGTTTGATTGTCAATAAAAGTTTTGTGCAATATAACTTATTGAATAGAGTATCTGCAAAAGAGTTCTAGTTTTTTATAAACATAGTCTTGTAATTAAAGATATAGTAATTAATACTAGTATTTTTATATAAGGGTTTGCTATAAGTATGCAAAAATGTTCAGATAGAAGAAAGAATTAGAAGGTCACTATAAGTAGAAGTTTGACTACTATTGAGACTATAAGAAAGAAGAAATTATATATTAAATTAGTTAGTTTAGATGTAGTCAATATGTCTACTACTAGTATTATTAGATCAGATAAAGTGTTTGTTGTTAAAATAAACTCTGATATTATATATATTAGTATTATTAAGAAAATTAATAAATTTATATTTAGAAGAAAAGCTATAAATATTGTTTTATATATTAAAATTAATAAGAATAATAAGATAGATATAAAGTTGAGAAGCTCATTAGATCTAGATAATTACTGTATTTTGAGTTTGGTTACAAGTATAAGTATTAGTTGATAACAGATGTATGGAGATAATGTGAAGCTTACTATTATTTCAAAAAAAATTAAATGCTATAAAATATTCAGAATAAGTGTAAATACTGTAAATATGAGATTTGAGATAATTATAAATTATAATAGCAATGTCTTTTATAAAGGTAAAATAGTTAAATTAGTAATAGATAAAGAAGTTTTTATTACAAAAAAAAAATTAGTTTTGTTAAAGATTTTGATTTCTGTAATGCTTATAATAGATATATTATAATTGAGTTACTAATTTTGCCAAGCTTCTTTTTTAGTAGATTTATTAAAGCTTCTAATATTGTATATAGCAATAGTTAGATAAAGATGATGTGAAGTTAAATTGAATAAAAGTAAGAAAAAATTATAATTAAAGAAAGTTGAAGAATAATTGTCAAAAAATAAATTAGGTAAAATAGAAGTAGGATTAAAAAAGTTAAATCTGAGAGGAAAATTATAAAAAATAGAAAGAAGATATAAAAAAATAACAATATAATCAGGTAAAAGTATGTTATTAGAGAGATATATGTAGATTTCATAATAAAATAAATTAATAGAAAATGTGATACTAAATACAGTTTTGTTGTTGTTATATTTGTCAATATGTTGAATTAAAGTTTAAATAGTTTGATCATAAGAATAAAGTAATAAATTATAATAAAAAAAAAATTTGTTAATATAATATGAAGATTATAAAGAATTAAAGATATTAAAAATAATCTTGAAGAATTGTCTTCTATAGGACCAATTACTGTATGCTTGGCTCTTACAACTATGCAAGATACTATAGTCTGATCTATAAATTGGATCTGACTGTTGTTATTCTGGCCTTCTACAAAAATAGACTTGTCCTCTTGTTTACTTATTTCATTCTTCTTATTAACTACTATGGTTGTATCTTTTAATAAAGTAGTAGCTGCACTCATAGATGCAGCCACCATTCTATTAAATAACACAATTATAGTAGCTAATAGGAAACATAATATAAATAGGCAAGTAGTAAAGCCTACTTATATGAAAGGCCAGGATTATAATGGTCTAACCAAATATACAAAGCAGACTATGGTATCTTGCACAGCTGTGAGAGCTGAGCATATAGTAATTGACTCTGTAAAAGACAAACTTAGAAGATCATTATCAATATCTTTAAACCTCTATAATCTTCATACATGTTTTAATAAATTCCTTCTTTATTACAACTTACCACTTCTTCCACATGGCCAAACTATTCAATCTCTTATACAACACATTGACAAATATAACTATAATAATACTATTTCTAGTATTACTTTTTCTGTTAGCAACACTTATCATAAAACTCATATATATTTTTCAAATAACTTACTCTTACCAAATCATACTGTTATTTATTCTTATCTTCTTCTAATTTTTTATAACCTACCTCTTAGATCAAACACCTCTAATCCTACTTCTATCTTATCTAACTTATTTTTTAATAATTATACAATACTATAAGTATTTATATCAACACAATCTTTATAAGACCTATATCAAAATATCTGTACACACAATGTTAGAGGTTTTAATACAGTAACCAAAAGAGAAGCTTAGCAGAATTATTGTCTTTACAATAATATTTATATTGCCTGTATTACTGAAACCAAAATTACTAATAGTACTAACTTTCAATTCTATAACAACAATCTATTCTCTTATTTCTGGACTAACTCTGAAAGCTTAGCAGAAGGTGTTGTTATCATAATTCACAAACATTTACAACCCCATGTATATACAGTAATTGCCAAATACATCCTGGTAGAGCAATTGCTTTGAACCTCTTCTTCAAAATGAAATCAAACTTCGAATTATAGCTGTATATCTCTCTTTTACTAATATGCAAAAACACAACAAAATACAGAATATAGTTATTATATATATTTAACAAACTTTTTAATACAATTTTCATCTAATAATACTTAGAGACTTCAATACACAAAATGACATCTGCAGCTCATCACTAAATTTTGACTTATTAACTACCTACATCATTCTAACATGTTTGACCTTAGTGTATATGTTAACAACAAGCATTTTATATGGTTAAACAATACTAGCTATAGCTGTATTAACTATATTTAGAATGATTCATTTAATATTCAATTTTTTCTTTTATACAAACTTAATGATAGCAATACCTCAATATTTAGTAACTACTCTATTCTTACATTCACTTGAACCTTTACTAATGCATATAGCAAATTTTCATGTTATTATACTAGCATCAGTTACAAAATCTTTAACTATAAAGATATGTCAACTGACAAATAGACAGAATTTTCAGATCTCCTTTCTTACAACCTTAGACTACACAATTCACTACTTAATAGCAATACTAATAAAAGTATTAAAACCACTTGGCATAAGATTGATCATTTAATAAATAATATTGTGATACAATCTATTTCTACAAAAAGACTTGTAAATGTAACTATAATTGTCAATATTCCTTTCATTTTACCATACTCTATACATTACTTAAAGAGCTTAAACATCTAATTAAGATTATCAAACAAACTTACAACAACCTCAATATTAATATAATAAACTCTAAGATTCAGAACATTAACAATAGATCTTATTGTAACCTTCAAGCTCTTAATTCAGATAATTACTTTCAAATTCATACATGGATTCAACATGCACAAAATATTTGAAAACAATTATATTAAGCTTATCATACTAAAAACTTATTATTACTTCATTAACAAATTCAACAAGCTACAAAAAAGAAATATGAAACATTTACAACATATTTTAAATAAACTATAAACAGCATTCTTAACTGATACAAAGCTTCTATCTACTTTTCTAACATTAAACTTACTGACCAACTCATTACAGACCCTAATCTTATTAAACAGCATATACAATTACACTTTCATAATTAGACTGCATATTAACTAATAAATTAAGCACTGTTTGACAGCTTATAACATATGCATTATCAACTACAACTACATATTAACACCCAATAGTACAACTCTCTTAACTCTTCTATAACAGAAGAAGAAGTTCTTCAAACATTATCAAAACTTCCTAATGAAAAAGCCTGTGAACCTACTGGCATCAGCTATAAAATGCTTAAATATATAAGCACTGCCTGTATTCAAGCTATCATAGCTTTATTTAATCATTGTCTTAGTTCAAGTCAAATCTCTAAACAATAAAAACATAGCAGAATCTATCCTATCCCAAAACATAACACATTCAATAGAGACTTAAACCTTACTCATCCTATAAGTCTTATTGAACATATTCGAAAAGTATATACAAAAATCATAACTACCAGAATTAGTATTGTGTTCTCCCAACATCTTATTCTTTTACTATACAACTATATTGCTTTATCTAACAATAGCACATCTATACCTATTTACATACTTAATAACCTTATCAAAGATGCATCATGCAACTACAAACTAATCTGGCTCTTATCTTAAGATATGAGCAAAGCATATGATTCTGTCAATCTTACTCTCTTTCAAAAGTTATTACAATGCCTTACTTTACTTAGTTTCATTATTAATACTATTATTAATATACTTACTGATTGACAAAATCAAGTTATTACAAATCTCAGTTTTATTTCATCATATTCTGTGCTTAATGGC
>CAJVQA010005822.1:0-15623 GCA_910591915.1 Cetraspora pellucida
TAAATTAGAACTAGTTAAAGTTAAAGGGCATAGTGATAATAAGTGGAACATTAAAGCAGATAAACTAGCAAAAGAGGAAGCTAAACTAGATAATATAGATAGAATAGTGAAAGAAACAGTACAAATAACTAGTGTAAACCTTTGTTGGAAAACGAAATAATAGAAGACCCTACAAGACAATTTATAAAAGAAATTTTAAATTTAAAAAAGAGTATAGAATGGAGTTTTACAACAGCAATCAAAAAGACAGAACCAGATCAGGGTAATCGAACATACAACTGGTCATACTTTTGGAAAAAAATAAAAGATTAAAATAGAAACAACTGTTCGAGTATAGAGAAAAATAGACATATGGGAACATTAATTAAATGTATAAATAAAAAATTGCCAGTAGTCAAAACACTAGTACAACGCCACCCAGATCTTTATAAAAATCCATATTGCACTATATGTAAAGAAGATATAGAAGAAAACCAAGATCATTTAGCAATATGCAAATATTATGAAAATATATAGATAAATATAGAGAATACATCAATAAATTTGGTATAAACAAAGCTTTCAGCTGAAGCCAGAACAAAAGCAAATAAAAAGCAGCTTAAAGAAGTATTTTGAAATCTACGAACTAAAGAGAAAATTAAAACAAGATGCAGAATAATCAAGGTCTAATACTCAAAAAGACACTAGATTTGTTGCAAGATTTACTCTATTCAAGTAAAAAAACGAAAGAGTTTATGTTAACAGCTATTAATACAGCTTAGAATTGCTTCTATGAGGACATATGGAAAAAACGATGTGAAGCTTTTATCTTATGGGAAAAAGAAATAGAAATTGAAAGGAAAAACAAAAAAGAAAAAAGAAATTCGATAGAAAACCCAACAAAGAAAGTTAATGAAGCTAGTTTTACAAAGAAAGCTATTAAAATAGAAAAGAGTCAAATGATTAAAGCCAGAAAAATCGAAAAAGAGATGGAAAAAATAGAAATACATAAGGCATGGTCTGGCTCAATCGCAAATTTTATTTATAGTAAATCAAGGCCATTCACATATGGCCTCACTGGCTAGTCTGGTACAGCTTCTGGATCTGAGTATATCCCTAACCAGTGTAGCAGACTGTCTCTGGGTACTCAAAGAAGCAGCCGAAGGATGTCAAACCAGAAACTTAAGTTAAAATGTATGTAACATAGATACAAGAATCTTAATAAAGGTTTACAGCAAGGCTGCCAAAAGAAAAAAAAATAATAATAAAATAATAATAATAATAATAATAATAATAAAATAATAATTTATTTTATAACAATATATAAAAGACTATATTATATTTTATATAATAAAAATAAAGAAAAAAACCAAAAACATTTAGTTATATATAAAGATCATAAAAAAGAATAGATCAATTTTAAAAAGATAGATAAATAAAATAGATGACATATAAAAAAAACATATATACTAACTAGACTATAAAAATTATTAGGAAAAAAATATATAAGTATATTATATTAAATTATCAGAATTGATAATTTGTGAAGTACTGTTAATTTTGACTAATAATTAGTAGATAATAATAAAGAAAAGAACAGAAAAATAGATATTAGAATTTGAATGAATTTTACAAAATATAGCAGTTTAATAGTTAGTCTTGATTACAAGTACTAGTATAGACCAAAATAGTATTAAATTAATTAAAAATATGTAATACAAAAAACTCTAATAAGTTTAATACAAAGTTAAAAGTTTATTATATAAATAAACTATTTTAAAAACTTTATAACTATGATATATTTGCATCAGTATTAATTAAGCAGTTGATAAAATAAATAAGTGATGAATATAGAAACTAGAATATTTAAATAAACACTTATAGATAGATTCTACATATTTTACAACCTTTGAAGAAACTATTTAAATTAGATAATAATTAAAGTTATACAAATAAGAAGTATGATAACTTAGTAAAATAGATAAGTTGTAAACTCTTTAAATAATAAGTTGTAAGTTTAAAACTCACAGATAGTAAAAATTTGAATAATTACCTATATAATATTTGTATTATGACAACTGTTCCTAACAATTGGGTTAAAATACCTGTAATTATAGTTATATCAGCATGACTGGCAGGTTATAAGGCATCTGTGTAACTGGTTACATGAAACAATGCAAACTAACATTAGATAGTACAAACCTAAAATTGATAAACAAGAAGCCTATTTAGAAAGATTTGAATAGAGAGATAATACAGATCTTTAACAGTACTATTATAAAGGTTAGACCTAGAAAACAGATACTAATGTGAAGTACTCAGATAGACAAAAACCTCTAAATAAGAGATATACCAACCAGGCTACTGGAAGTTCAACCAGAAGGACCAGAAAAAAAAGATATTAAGCTAATCTAATATTATAATAAACTGATCATAGTCCTATTAGACTATTTGGATTGAAAGTTTGAAGAAAAACAAAGGTATACTAAAAGTACTAGAAATATACTATGAAGTAAGTGCTGAGGTCTGAGTGAACTCTGTAAAAACAAGCTTTGTTAATATTTTATAGAATGAGTAGATAGTTAACAAGAAGACTTTTAGAGCCTTATAGTTAGGTAACATGTTCTGAAATTAGGTAATAACTTAACAGATATATAGAAAAAAGGCAAAATGTTGGGTTAGATAATACTTAGATGTACAGAAACTGGTGTAACTAATTGTCTAAGTACAGTATAAGAACCAAAATGTTTAATTGGATAGTTTTCTAGTAGATTATAAATATAACAGCTAGTATAGAACCTTTAAGCAGACTACTTAAATAGATAACCAAAAGTTACATGTGTGGCTAGTTGTACACTTATTCTATACAAATAAATAATATATAATATATTTACTAAAAGCACAAATAAAAGCATTAGCTACCATTAATATTAGTCTTAATAATAATAAATAAATAAATAAATAAAATACAAATGACTAGTTGTACACTCTTTTTATGATTGCCTTTGTAGTTGTTATATAAACAACTATATATTAGCTAAAACATACTATTAATAAAATTCTAAATCACAAATACTCATCTTAATATTAAAAAAAAAATAAATAAATAAAAAGTTATAACTATTTAAAAAATTGAACCACTTTATATAACTGTTAAGTATAAACTTTTAGTACCATATATATATAATAATAACCTAACATTATTATGCACTTATTTTATTAAACATTTAGCAATGGCTAAAATAAAAATATTTTCAACTATATTGTTGAACTTTAACGTTAAATTAATATTATTATTTTATATGCTCTGTATTCATATTAGAATCTTAAAAATATTGCGAATTGCTTTATTCTTTATACTGAATAGGATAATTGGATATTTGTAAACTGTCAACTCATTTTTATAATTAACCAAATTGGCCATTCTTATAAGCTTCTTAGTAGCCTCTATTTTGTATTATGTTTGCTATATAGATTCTTTTTTTTCTTAATTCTGTAATTTGATTGGTTAATAGTCATATATAAATCAACCAATCACATGAAATTTCTTATAAATTTACAGCCAATAAAAACAAATTTCAACCCCGTTCGGATTCGATAATTTTCGAAGTCAAAAATACAGTATCTCAAGATGGTGAGAAAGCAGTGCATTGAGCTGTGATGTGCCAAACATCAACAACATAGGTAGAACTAACCTCTCTGGTTTTTGATCATACTATTCACACAATGATCAGGGAATGCGATTGGAAATCAAGGTTAATTACGTTCTTTGTTAGAGGCTTGAATCAAATCTAGAATCATAATTAGGCTGCAGGAAAGCCATTTCTATCTGTCTATATTTTACAATACCAAATATTGAAATTATTTTCTCAATTATTTTAACAGCGCAAACTATTTGCCCGTTCAGATCGCGTAAAATGCGTAGATTTTCATCCAACGGAACCATGGTTACTTGCAAGCTTGTACAATGGCAACGTTTATATCTGGAACTACGAAACGCAGGTACACTTTAAGTCTTGGTTTGTTTAAATATATATAAGGCAGGGTCTTAATGTGAGAAACAAGAGGATACTACTATGACCAAGCATTGAATTTTTGATCTAGTAAATCCTGCTCTCGGCGAATGAATATAAATTGACCATACATATAATAAAAGTTCTTTTACGAATGTGTAGCTCAAACATTCCTTGACTAATTGTGGATGTAATTTATTTAAAAACAAAAAACGTATAGGCACTGGTGAAAACTTTTGAAGTAACAGATGTGCCAGGTAACCTACAATTATTATATGAAAAAAAAATAATAATAATAACTAATTAAAGCTGACATTAGTAAATTTATTTTAATAATTTTTGTAGTTCGTGCCGCAAGGTTTATTGCTCGAAAAAATTGGTTGATTACTGGGTCTGATGATATGCAAATACGCGTATTTAATTATAACACACATGAGAAAGTTACAACCTTTGAGGCTCATCCTGATTATATTCGTTGCATTGCTATACATCCTACCCAACCTTTTTTTTTAAGCGGTTCTGACGATATGACAATCAAATTATGGGATTGGGAAAGAGGGTGGAAATGTGTTCAGGTTTTTATTTATTTTTATTATGTAAATTTAGAATCATTGTTCATAATATTATTAAAATAATTGTAATAATCTTAGGTATTTGAAGGTCATACTCACTACGTTATGAATGTCAATTTTAATCCGAAGGATTCGAATACGTTCGCATCTGCTTGTTTGGATCGAACGATTAAGGTTTGGTCACTTGGATCAGCTGTTGCAAATTTTACACTTGAGGGTCACGAAAAAGGTGTGAATTGGGTAGAATATTATCACGGTGGTGAAAAACCATATCTTGTGTCAGCTGCCGATGATAAACTTGTTAAAATTTGGGACTATCAAAACAAAACATGCGTACAAACTTTGGAAGGGCATACTCAAAATGCTGCATTTGCTTGCTTTCATCCTGAACTACCAATCATCATTTCTGGTAGTGAAGACGGTACTATAAAGATTTGGCACTCTAATACTTATCGTTTAGAAAATACTCTCAATTATGGTCTAGAGCGCGCCTGGACTGTAGCTTATCAGAAAGGCAATAATAATGTTGCATTTGGCTATGACGAAGGCGCTGTCTGTGTTAAGGTCTGTTTAGTTGCTATGAACATGAAGTTCATTTAGACATACGAAGGCTAGAACAATTATGAATTTATAGTTAGGGCGTGAAGAACCGGCAGTGAGTATGGATAATTCTGGAAAAATTATTTGGGCAAAACATAATGAAATTCAAACAGCCAATATAAAGGCTGGTCATGGTATGGCGACTAATTTTTAAATAAGACGTGATATCAAATTTTACAAAGCTTTTATTCATTCATTTACTGCATTTAACAGATGATAATATTAAAGATGGTGATCGCCTTCCTTTACCCATCAAAGATCTGGGTAGTTGTGAAGTTTATCCTCAAACTTTACAGCACAGTCCGAACGGAAGGTGAGGATTTGTTTGAATGTTTATAATTTGAATTATTTATTTATTTATTTATTATTATTATGATGTTATGTATTTATTTATTTATTTTTTACGTGCAGGTTTGTGGTGGTTTGTGGGGATGGCGAATACATTATTTATACTGCATTAGCTTGGAGAAACAAAGGTTTTGGTAATGGACTTGAGTTTGTATGGGCTTTGGATTCGAACGAGTAAGAGTATTATTAATTAACATATGAATATGTACTTCCTATAACTATTATTTAACAAATTATATCTTTAAAGATATGCCGTTAGAGAGTCTGCGACTAAAATCAAACTTTATAAAAACTTTAAGGAGAGGAGCAATGCTTTGAAAGTCAACTTTACTGTTGAAGGAATTTTTGGTGGCACATTATTGGGTGTAAAAAGTTCCACTTTTTTAAATTTATATGACTGGGAAACAGCTTTAGTCGTGAGAAGAATTGATGTCATTCCGAAAAGTGTAAGCTGTTTCGATAAAATAATTCTATATTATTTAAGAATACAAATTCATGTAGTTTAACAATTTTCACATTTTTAATTTTCAATATTTTAGGTTCATTGGTCAGATATTGGTGACCTTGTGACTATCGCCTGCGAAGATACTTTCTATGTCTTACGTTTTAACCGCCTAGCCTATGTGCAATTTTTGGAAAGTGGAGGTGAAGTCGGCGATGAAGGTGTCGAACAAGCTTTTGAATTCGTGACAGAGGTTCCAGAAAGGTGAATTCAATGTTGATTACCTCTCAATTCCTTAAAATTTATCAATTGGTTACTACTTTTTCTCATGTAGCATCAAGACGGGAGCGTGGGTTGGTGACTGTTTTATTTATACAAATACTGCCAATCGCCTGAATTATCTTGTTGGTGCACAGACATTTACTATTAGTCATTTTGACACGTAAGTATTTTAATAAGAATTTCGAAATATTTTACCTTCACTCAATTTTAATTATTGTAATTATAGAAATATGTACTTGCTAGGGTACATCCCAAAGGATAACCGTATATACTTAGCAGATAAGGTACTTTTTTTATCTTTTCTTAATTAATACAGACTTATTTGGATTAAATTTGGTAATCTGTTGTAATAGGATGTCAATGTCTATAGTTATGCGCTTTCCTTGACTGTTATTGAATATCAAACAGCAATTCTCCGAAACGATCTTGAAACAGCTGAACAATTACTCCCTTCGATCCCTGCGGATCAAAGGAATAGAATTGCAAGATTTTTAGAGAGCCAAGGTATAGTGGCGAATTAATTTAAAAATAACATCTATCTATTGATTGTTAAAAAAAATACTTATAATTTATTAATAGACTTAAAAGAGCTTGCTCTCGATGTATCAACCGATATTGAACACAAGTTTGAGCTTGCAATTCAACTCAACAAACTCGACGTTGCCGTGGAAATTGCCCGTGAAGTTGGTACTGACGCAAAATGGAAAGCAATTGGTGATTCAGCTTTGAGTGCTTGGAAGGTTTGTGTTATGATTTAACCCTTATAATTAGTTATTCAACTTAAATTGTTGCTATAATAAAATTTTAATAGTTCTCTCTAGCCGAGGAATGCCTCAAAAAAGCCAAGGACATTAGTGGTTTATTGCTTTTATATACTGCTTCTGGTAATTCCCAAGGAATAAAAGAATTGGCTGAAACAGCTGGTGATTTTTCTTTTCTTGAACGAACGGTCATTTCCCATATTCTGTTAATAACTTATGTTTGAAGCTAATATTTAGTTTTAATATAGTTTCAGATGGTAAAAATAATGTTGCATTCGTATGCTACCTACAACTTGGTCAAGTTGAAGAATGTATAGATCTGTTAATAAAAACTGATCGTATTCCTGAGGCTGCAATGTTTGCTCGCACATATCTTCCTAGGTTTGTCAGAGTTTATACCTTTTTTTTGTGGCACTTTTACGATTAATATAAAAATGATTATCTTAAAATAAATAAAATAGTCATGTCTCAAGAGTTGTGAAACTATGGCGAGAATCACTTGAGAAGCAAAATAAAAAGAAAGCGGCAGAAGCATTGGCAGATCCAGCCGATTACGAAAATTTATTTACGGATTTTAAACATGTAAATTTTTTATAGGATCTATAAACATCAATGATGTATATTTTATTCACATTAACACTGATAATTTTACTTAAAGGCTCTTATTGCCGAAGAACTCGCCAAAAAGACGCGTAACAACGTTGTTTCAGCTATATCATATCCAGAATATAAAGATAGTCATGAGCAAGATATTATAACTGGTGCGTAAAGTTACTTCACACATCTAATATAAAGTTTCCAATTAATTATACAAGAAATTAAAATATTCTATGCTACAATTAGAAATAAAAGAAAAGTACCCAGATGGCATTTTGCCATCAAACTTGGCTTCTCCTGGCAGCCGTATGGTTAACAGTATAGCACGAAGAAACGTTAATGGTGATATTGATGATGATGTTCTATCATCGGTTGCTTCAGTTGATGATGATCGTATAAGTGTCGCTGACAATATGAGTCTTTTAAGCATGGAGGGTAAATATATATATATATGTTTACTCTACATTTTTTCGCTTTGGTTAATTTCTTTTTTTTTTTTGTGTTTCAGTAAACACAACTGGCACTGGATCAGTTCGGGTATGTTTTTTTCTGATTTCTATTATCATATGATTACCAATCATATTTACAAACTAACATGATCTAAAACACTCAGGGTGATGTCGATTTTGATGATGCTGCTTCGTATGCAAACTCTGAGCAGGACTGAATAGCAATCGTAGAAGCTTGCAAGCTTAACCTAGTTGATAATTTTGATACGGGTAAACTGGCTTAGCTGGTTATTAACCCAAAAATTTAAATCTAATAATAAAAATCCGGAAATTCCCTCCGGCCACGGCCATATTTTATTTATTTTACATAATATATAATAAAGAAAAAAAATTGTTCTTTAAGTAAAAAAAACAAACGTTTCAAAAAAAAAAGAAGGGTTTATATAATATTCTTAAATCAAAGTGAAGCTGATCCACTTTTAGATTTTTGAATATAGTCTAGGTAGTGTTGTGTTCAAAGTTTTTTTATGTTTATTGTTTAATTTAGAATTGTTTAATTATAGTAATTATTTAAAGGTTTGATTTGATGAATAGTATACAGGTTAAACAAATAAATAAAAGATGAATAATATGTAAAAAAAAAATCCATCATTATTATACCTTAGATTTGTTAAATAATAGCAACATAACAGCAAAATAACAGTAAATAATAAGAGGTATATTAATATTAGTAATATAATGTTAACATATTAGTAAAATAATAGAACAGTTTTATTATTTTACTTTTAGTTTTTGGAATTAAAAGTAAAACAATAGAAGTATTTTATTATTTTATTAATATGTTATCATTATATAAATTATTATAATACAGGTAGGCAAATTATAATTATTATAAAATAATAATATAAAAATTATTAATTTTAAGTTAATTTAATTATTTATTTTGACAGATTTTTTTTGTCAATCATCAAAATACAAAAACTAGTAAAAACAAAATCAAGACTAATAGGAAAACTAGTATTAAAACTGTATTTGAAGGTTTAACAAAAAAGAAAGAGTTTTTGAAATAGATTTAGTAGGTAGACTAGTAAAAGAAAATAAATCAAGTAACAAGTAAAAAAAAAACATTCATTAAATGAATCTTGAAAAATAAAAATTTGGAAAAATAGTATAAACTTGAAATTGCAGTTTAGAACATATAAACATGTGAAAAGAAAAATAAATAGACATATATAAATATAGACAGAATAAATATATAAGTATTACAAATGATGATATAAACAAAATTAAAAAAGGTAATAACATTAAGATTGGTAAGTAAAAGAGTAGAGACAAAATTAAAACTTATAGATAACAAAGAATTAGAGTAAGAACTAGCAAATACTGTAGAAACAACTATTTTAATAAGAGACATAATAATAGTAGCATTGTGAAAAACAGATTTAATAAAAACAATAATATTAAGAAAAATATACAAAACAATAATTAAAATAAATATGAAAGATCTGATAAGTATAAAAAAGTAGACAAAAAAGATAAATTACACAAGTTAATATTTATTAGCAATATAAAGTATAAAAAATAAAAAGATCAAATAATATCAAAAGAAGAAATCATCATAACAGAAATGTATATAAAAAAAATAAGACAAAAAATAAAAGCAATAAATATAATAATGAATAAAACAGAGTTATAATAAAATATAAGTTTAAAAAGAATAAAAAGACAAAAAAGAAGAAAAGACAAAAAAATCTCAGTTACAGAAACAATAAGCATAATCATTGAAGAAATAATAACAGACAATTATATAGAAGAAGAAATTAAAAAGAATAAAAAAGAAAAAACTTATAAAACTAAACAATAAGAAGACAAAAATAATATTATAAAAATACTACTAAAACAAAACATTTAGTTATTTTCAAACAGAGATTATAGTAGTAAAAAAATATATATATCAAAAATACTAGCATACAATATACCAAGTAGCTTGCAAGAAAAAAAAATAAAATTTATTAAAAGATTATTAGTATTTAATAAACATATTAAAGATATCAAAAAACTATTTAAAAAAAATAATGCTTAAATTATTATTATATTTGACTGCAAATATAGAAGAAAAAAAACAATTAGCAAAATTTAAAGATAACATAATGACTGATTTAAAATGATTCAAATATAGATGAATTAGAAGAAGATGAAATTAAAAAGAGAGAGAAATTAATACAGAAAGATGAACTAACAAATGAAAAAAAAATAAAAAAGAAGATAAAAAAACAGAAGACAAAATTTTCAACTAAGAAAAGAGAAATACAGATAAAAAAAATAAAAAAAATACAGTAATGTTAATAGTATAGAATTTGTCAAAAATATCAGAATACTAAATTAAATACTTAATAAGAAAGATAAGCAGAATAACAGAATGCAAGATTAAAAGAAATATATATAGAACAATAACAATAATAAAAGTAAAAAAAAGATAATAAATAAGTATTTTTGTAGATAATTCCTTTAAGAAATAAAAAATTGATAAAAATAATAACAGATGAAGAAGAAGAGAAAAAGAAAAAAAAAGAAACCAATTTACTATAAGATTAAAAAAAATATCTAAAAGAATCTCTAAACTAATTCTATTATAAGAACTTAAAACAAAAAGACAATAGCAATATATATTCTATCAAACAGATAAAGAAGACCAAGAAGTTATGCAATAGTATTATTTAAAAATCAAGCATATATGGATATAATTACCAAAAAAAAGTTTGGTATAATAGAGTCTTGATGTTTTGAAAAGTTAAAACAAGAAAAGTAGACAGTAAATTTTATGAAAATAGTAACAAGACATAAACAATACAAAAGAAAAAAAAAATGAAAATTTCAACTCAAAAGAAGCTTATAAAAATACAGAAGAGTCTATAAAGAAAAACAAATATAATATAAAATTAAATAATAGAAGATATAAGTAAGAAAATAAAAGCTACTAAAGCAAAAAAAAAGAAAAAAAGACCTATTAGCTACAGATTAAAAAGAACAAAAACTAAAAAAAGAAATTGAAAATATAAAAAAACCACGAAAGCAAATATAGAATATAAAAAACATACTAGACCAAATATTAAAAAGATTAGAAAGATTAGAAATAGCTAGAGAGAGAATATAAAAAGCCTAACCAAATTGTTTTTAAAGATGTTCTAATTAAACTAATAAGAACAAATAAAGAGCTTGAAGATTTTTGTAAAAAGAAAAAAAAGTATTTAAAAAAAAAATAGAACCTCCTTATCAAAAAGAAGAAAAAGATAGAAAAAAAAAAAACACAAAACACAAAAACAAAACAAAATTAACTAAAAGAAAAATAGAAAGAAAAAAAAAAAGTAATAAAAATAATATGCTATAATATTAATAGACTTAAAACCAAGAATGAAAGCTTAAAATTTGCTTAGCTAAACAGAAAAAAAGAAAATTATAATATTAGAAATTATAGAAATAAATTTTGTAAAGAAAAAAAAATATTAATATATAAAATAATTAAGAAATATATTAAGTATTGAAGTAGTGCAGCAAAAAACAAGAAAAAAAGATTAGGCATAGAGATTCTAATAAAAGAACATTAGTCAAAAAAATAAATAAATATACAATAGAGATTATATTATATTTTAAGCAAATAGAGTTAATAGTATAGAAGTTTATATATCACCAAATAACAAAAAGATAGAAAGAAGTATTCAGCAAAAAATAGTAATGATTATTATAAAAAAAAAAAAAATACAAATAGTTATTATAGAGAACTTTAATTATATAGTAAATAATGTATTAAATAGACAAAACTCATAAGCTACAAGTTTTAAAAAATTACTAATATTTAATTAGATAAAATAACAAAACTTCTATAATATATATAGAAAAATGCATTTAATCAAACAAAAATACAATTGATTAAATGCAAAAGCAACAACAAGAATAAATTACATATGGATATCAGAAAGACTAGTTTTAGGTTTATAAAGAACAGAAATTAAAAATATAGAAAAAGTTACTAAAAGTAACTACAAAATAATAATAGCAAAAATATAAGTAAAACATATTATAATAAAAAATAGCAAAATATAGGGTTTGAGTCCTATAGCTTAGCAGTTTAGCTCTTATACTCTTCACAATTAAGGTCAATGATTCAAGTCTGGCTAGAGGCAAAATTGAAAGATTTAGCTTTTGTAACCTAATAAGGAGCCTGTAATTGAATGCAAAGCCCTGTAGTTAAAGTTCAAATGCAGTACAATGATGAAAGTAAAAATTCTCAGAAGGAGACCTAATTATGAAGTAAAGGCACTATGCATAACAAGCAGTTGTTACAGAAGGTTATGGTTATAGAAAGATTGTGCATATAAGTCCTTTAGGCTAGAGCAGTACTACATCCTTATACCTCCTAATATAGACAGTACCAACATCTCTGAACCTAACTTGTAAGGTACTTACTTGGAAAAATAATTAATAGATTGTACAAATAAGTCTTAATTGAAATCCAAGAAGAGAATTTGATTGGAAAAGTAGTCTGAAAATAACCAAGACTGAAATAGTAAAAGAAGTAATAAACATAAAGACAAACTGTAATAAAAAATTGGTCTAACCAAAAATTGAAAGCACCTCTGGCATAGCCAAATAATCTAATTATAGAAAAAAAGATCTTGAAAGTAGGTGTATAACTTCTTTGTACAATATAAAAGTACCAAATCAGGTTCTGATTGTACCTATATGGAAGTTTATGATGAACAAAACTAGAGATCAACTAACCAATATAAGATAAGATCTACAAGGTAGTATGGTATTACTGGGGTAAGTGTAACTCCTGGGCATAACCAGAATTGTCTTGCAGGTATTGTTAAATAAGCTGAGAGCTTGCAATATATAGTAGTATGGTATTACTAAAGTCAGAAGAACTTCCTAATTATAATCAGAATTGTTCTGTTTGTAAGTACAACAAGTCTCAGTCTTTATCATAAAAGAAAGCACCATGTTGGAGATTAAATACAGCATTAAGTTACTATATAATGCTAAGATCTAGGGCATCTGCAGAAATAGTGGCAGCAGATTTAGTTTGAAATACAGATTGGTTAAAAAAACTAATGGTGGCAGCAGATCTGACTTAAGATACAGATTTATTGCAAGATCCTGAACTATTATTAGAACACCTTAAAAAAAATAATAACAGTCATACCAAAGATGAGAAGATCATAAGAATCAGACATACCCAAGTAGGACCAATTTGGAAGTAGTATAGTGATGAAAAGATGAGAAATATGAAGAACAAGGTAATACTAGATATAGTTAGATTAGAAGGCAAAAGAAACAAGACCAGATAAAACATGTAAGTGGAACACATAGATACGATTTACAGAAGATAATACCTCTGGTATTTGAGATGTTACATTAAGTTCAGTAGGTATTCTTGTCTATGTAATGGTTTAATGTATGTTATGATTACAAGTGGTTGACAAGATAACTGCATGCAGGCATGTGATGGACATGCACTTAGATGTTATAAAGGTAACTGAGTAAAATCAGTAGTGTAAAATTAGATAGTATATAGTATTAGTAATAATTGATTCTAAAAATGTAACTGTAAAACTGTACTATATCAAATTAAAGCTAATAAGCCAATTGGCATTGTTGCCAAAGTTAAAAAAAAAAAAAAAAAACAGCAAAGCAGAAGTTAAAAGAAAAAACTAATTAAGAACAATATATCTTTATAACAAAACCAAATATGAAGAGAAATAAGGTTTCATAGTCTAGTAGTCTAGGCACCTCTCTTTTTATAGACAAGATTAATAGTTTAATTTTAGCTAAAGCCAAAAACTCTATAATCTATAGAAGCATATGAATATATATAAAATCATGTGTCTAAGTTTATATGAATAGATAATAAATATATAAGGAAGTTTCTAAAAAGAAGTTTTCTAATATGGTAAATTGATGCTTAATGTGAGAGAAGTGGTAAATATACTAGAAATAAAAAAAAAATGCACTAGCAAATGATATGATGAACATAAAAAAAAGCTACAGAAAAGAAATTGATTTACTAAAATTCAAACACTTCTGGCATTAAAATCAATTTAGTAAATATGAAATATACTAAATGATATCATGCTTAGTAAGTTTATATCAAAAATAAATTTGAAGACTATGAATACTTAGTAATATTCAATAAGATACTACTTTGATATAAATAGAATTAAATAGCTTTAACCTGTTATGTCAATACAATAATAATATAAATATTGTATATATATGCAAATAAGTATTGAAAATCAGAAAGTTTAAATAGAGAATTCACAGATAAATCTCAAATATGGCATCTAGTAGAGAATCTATAAGCAGAACTCTTAATTAAATAATAACTAAAGTTATACATATGACTAGTTGTATTTTTATTAATAAACTTTGTATATAAAAAATTTAATTATATATTACTAATAAAGATATATAGACAAGATTGCTACTTCAAAAAAAAAAAACCTAAAGATAAAGATTAGAAGAACTATGCACAAGAATTACAAAAGTAATTAGAGATAAAAGATATATTAAAATGCATTCAAAAAAAAACAAGAAAGAAAAAAAAATACAAAAGATAAACAGCATATGTAATTTAATTAAAAAAACAATTATAACAGCACTAAGAATTTACAACATGACAACAAATAGAAGATATTGCCAAGAAGATTAACAATAAAAGATATTGCCAAGAAGATTAACAATAAAAGAAGATCATTGTTAAGCTACAAAGATTAATCAAATATGCAAAAACAAAAAAAAGCAAAAAGTTATAGAAATATAAAAAAATAAGTTAAATAGGAAACTTAAAGTATTAGACAAAAAAATTAGTACAAGATTATTCAACAATATTTTGATGCCTAAATAAAAGATATAAAGGCTAACAAAGAATTCATCAAGAAAAAAAGAACAAAGAATAAAAAAAAGAACAAAGAAAACAAATAGAAGGAAATATAAACAAAAAATACACAATGATCAAAACTGACTAAGAGAAAATGATAGCCAGCCTTCTAAACAAATCATATAACAAATTAATATTTAACAAAGTAATCAAAAAAATAAAAAAAAAACTCTTTCTACAAATCTATTATACAAAAATTAACTACAAAATCTATCTATCTAAAAACACTTATAATTATTTATTTTACTAAGATAATCTGTTTTGGACTTTTAAATAAACTTGTCTAGCTTATCATTTTATATATATTTTACAAATATTAGGCTTCTATATTTCAAACTTATCAAGAAAACTGTACTGATAGTCTTTGGTTTCCAGTTTTAAAATTCTAACTATTTTGCAGTTTTTACAGTCTTGATCTATTCTATACTCTTAAGTAAAGTTATAGTATATATTTACTCAGTCAAAACAAGCTCTAATGAAGATTTTTGATCTAATATTAACCAAACTACAACTAAATTCAATATTTATTCTTTTGTAATTTTTTTTCTATTTTTTGTTTCACTTTATTTTTTTTTTTTTTTTTATTTATATAATATTATAGTAGAAACTTTAAAATACAATAAGAAATTTAATTACAGAAAAA
>CAJVQA010005823.1:0-15618 GCA_910591915.1 Cetraspora pellucida
TATATATATGTAACTATTTTAAATTATTAATAAAGATATAAGCAAGGCCTCACCTTAATACCAAAAAAAAAAAAAAATAAGTCTAGCATTACCTGGCCATCCAAATAGTATCTAAGTATAACCTGCTGCACTATTTTAATTAGAGATAAACTGCTTATCTGACTGCCACCCTATAATAGGACATTGCCAATCTGATGACATCTTTTCGTAGAGAAGCAAAAAACAAAAAAAAAGAATTTTTTATGTAAAAAACAAAACTGAGATATAGAGGTAAATAATAAAAGATACAAATTAAGAAATAAAAGAAGAAAAAGAAATAAATGAGAAAAAAAAAAATATATAAAACTTGCAATTTACAAATATCAAACAGTTACAATTGTATGTCTGTGTCGGGCCTTTAAAAATTATAATCTATACTAAATAGAAATAATTCTACTATTTTTCTATTTACTTAGATTATTTAACAAAAAACTATATAGAAAAGAAAAAATCTTTGACTTAATTATAAAGGGTTAGTATGGAGCACTAGTTAGTCCAGAGGCAGTATTTTCAGGTTTTTTAGTATTTCAAGACATGTGTATAGTTGTGTTTGTATTACTGTCTTGTTTTAATTTATGTCATCAACAAACCTATTTAGAAAGTAAACACTGCTAACTGTTTTGATAGCTTTACATGTCAATCTTTAGAAGGAGGTAAGCTAAATCACTTACTTTTACAAAATTTTCTCAAAGCAAAGATGAGAGGTGAACTAATTTTGTTGCTTTTGTGAGTTTTTGACCTTTATAAGTGTTTCTTGTAGATTTACAGTTGTATAGAACTAATATATTCAACTTTGTTGTTTACTTTATAAAAAACTTTGGCTTTTATCAACTACTTATTCTATAGTTCCAAAGTGCATTTAAACTGTCAGCACAAAGCTGCAACTTCTTTTTCAACTCTATTTCAATATTCAACTATGTGTGTACAGTATTCTAAAAAAGTTTTTATAAAGTTTAATATATTAACTATATCGTTTTTCTGTGGCTTTTTGAAAAGTTTGGTTCGAATGATCATCAAAAAAGGTATAAAATTCTATTAAAAATTAGTTATTAATAATTTAAAAGATTATAAAAACAAGATAGATAGTGAAAGAAACATGGTTAAAATTGATGAATCTAAATTTGAAAGAAAATATCATTATAGCAAAGTTATTGATAATGTGTAGATTATTGGTGATTTTGAAAGAACAAAACAAAAATAATCCTTTCTAATAAAAATGTAGAACCATAATGAAGAAATAATCAAAGATATCTTAGATAAATATGTTAAAAAAGGATTTATTGTTTATACAGATTGTTGGAAAGGTTATCTAAATATTGATAAACTAGAATTTAAGCATAAAACTGTTAATTATTTAAAAAATTTTTAGATCCTAAAACAGACACATATATGAATACTATTGAAGGCTTATAAAATAATATCAAATTACAGATTGCTCTATGAAATCGAAACAAAGATTTATGTTTATGTTCTATAGCATATTATTAATCTGATAATATTACTTTGTAACTATTGCATGCATTAGTATATACTAAACTATAGTTCAGCTAAAAATACTTTTAAATAATTAAAATATTTTTTTAAATATAAAAAATCAGTTTTTTATACTAATTTATTATATTATATACTATTAAATAAAAAATTGTTAAAGTAATAAAAATTGTTAAAACTTTCTAGTCCACAAAATAAGCACCAATTATTTGTTCTTTTTGTTTATATATTAATTTTTTTCTGTATATATTTAATATAAAAATAATTACAGGACAGGCTATAGTATTCTGTACAACTGTGCAAGCTAAGCATATAGTAAGCAAATCTACAGAAAAACTTTTCACTTCTTTGAACCTTATTTTATCATCTTATATCAAGAAAGAATTATAAGATTCATCGTACAATATACTATATAATTTAGACTCATGCTACAACCTCTAGTTAGTATGTTTGAACCTACCTCTACTTTTACACCCTCAAACACTTAGTTTCTTTTTAAAACATATTCATTATTACAACTACTTACAACTAAACAATTTCAATTACATATTTACAATATCAATCAAAATTGACTATAGTAAATGCTATATATATTTTTCAAACAAATCTCAACCTTCATCTGAATATTTTTTTTATAACTATCAGGCTATACTTATTATTCATCTATACCCATTCCTTCTAAATTTTCTTCAATAAACAATAACATACTCAATACTAATCTAATTATAATGGAAAACAATATAAACTACAATTATTCTCAATTAGTAGAAACTATTTTAAAAGGTCACGATAAAACTATTATAGCTAAACAATACTATGACAACATTCAACTCAATATTTGCTACAACAAATTTTTATTCTATAACTATCTATTACTGTTTTCTCATTCTTAAACTATTATTTTTTTTTTATAACATATTCACAACTTTGGCTATTTATCTAATAATGCTTGTGGTTATACATTAATTATTTCTATTAAAAATAATTATAGTGAAGCCTATGTTTATCTTCTGTTTGAAGCTAAACTATTACCTAATCACTTCATCTTATTAGTTCAAGCTATCTGGCATTAATTAAACATTCAGCTAAAATCAAATATATCATCATCTGTTTTTTTTATACCAATACTTCTAGCTTCTATCTTTAGTAATTTAACACAACTTAGAACCTCTAATATCTTATCTCTAAACCTTATAATCTGTACTTACAATGTTTGAAAATATAATAAAAACCTCAAACAACAAGTTTAAAAAGATTATTGTATCACTTATTCTTTAAATATTATTAGTATTATAGAAACTAAAATAGCAGAAGATAATGCTATTATTAAACTTCACAATTCAAAACATTTCTCTTACTTCTGGTCTTATACTAACAGTTTCAAAGCAGAAACTGCACTTATAATTCAAAAACAACTTACACCTCATATATACAATATTCTTACTTTTTTTGGCTATGCTATTGCTATTGATCTCTTTTTTAAATATGATCATAAATTTCAAATAATCTCTATATACTTATCATATAAAAATTCACAACTTAGACTTCAAATACAAAATACCATTATTCAATGAATTCAACAAGCAACTAACCAAAACATTTTATCTATAATACTAGGTGACTTCAATATGCCACCTAACATCTCCATCTTCTTATTAATCAAATACAAATTATTGCAATTTTTACAATACAACAATATCTACAACTTAGCAGATTATACAAATACTTTTTCTTACACCTAGTATAGTAATAGACACTATAGTACTATTGACTACATTTGGGCCTACCTTTCTTTACTTCAATACCTTAACTCATTCTATTTGGATGATGCAGAATACTGTATTTAAAGTGATTACAAATTTCTTATATACTCTTGGACTTTCTTCTATATCTTTATTGGCAAAAACAGATATTCAACTTAAACTCAATAAAGAATCTTCAATTACAAAGTGATGAACAAAGAGCAATGGGAAATCTTTGCTGACCAAGTTACCTATAACCTTAATATAAACAAAACTCCTATCTCAATCCAAACTTCTAAATCACTAGAAACTACATAGCACAAAATTCAAACTAGTATTATTAATATAGTTACTAAATGTATTTCTAACAAAAAATCTACTATCTATAATTTCCAATACTTATTTTCTGCTAAATCTATCTTACTTCATTAAAGTCTTAAAAAACTAAACAGTATTATTAGACAAGTAAAATCTTCCTTAGCTAACACAACACCAATACCTATACACCTTAATTCTTTAATTTTATATCTTAATTCAACCTATTAACTTAACATAAATCTTATATCTAATCTTTATAAACTTATATTAAACTGGATTACTAACACTAACACTAAATGGCAAGCTCTTTATTATGCTTAAAATATAGAAAACATCAAGCAGATCTGAGAACAAATAAACTAACATATCTCTAATTGATACTTCAAACTTCAAACTAATCCCAAAGCAATGATCAATAGTATACTTAACTATCACAATGATTCTGTAAAAATCAATAACATCAAAACACCAAATAACATTATAACAGATTCCAAACTTATTAAAGAACAAATTAAACAATATTTTAATAACTAGACTATTTACAGGCCTATTGACAATTACAAATTTAACTTTAACTAGTCAGAGAAATACCAACTTAAAACTACAACTAGATCAAACTATTACAACTTAGCTTTAGCTAAATTTTTAATAAATGAAATTTTTACAACTCTTAATCAGCTATTTAACAATAAGGTATGTAGTTCATCTAGAATTAGTTATAAAATGCTAAAACAGGCTAGTTCTACCTTTTTTTAAAAAATAACTGCTCTTTTTAACTAATGTATTCAAACTAACTATATATTCAAGCAATAAAAAGAAGATTACATCTTTTCAATATCTAAAAAACCTATTTTTAATAGAAACTTATCTAATACAAGACCTATTAGCCTAGTCAAATATATTAAAAAACTATACACCAAACTTCTTACTAATTATCTTAATCTAATATTTACTTAATATCCTATTTTATTCTCTTATAACTACATTGCCCTACCTAACAATAGTACCTCCATCTTTATATATATACTTAATAATATTATTGAGAATATTAGTTGCAATAACAAACAAATCTGGCTTTTGTCTTAAGATATAAGCAAAGCATATAATTCTGTAAACTTTGACCTTTTTACTAAGTCTTTCAAACATAATCAATGCCCCAACCTCTTATTAAAATATTCATAATCTTCTTACTAATCACCAAAATCATGTTATATCCAACCTTGGACTCACTAATTTTTATTTAGTTAAAAATGATATTGACCAAAAAAAAACTATAACTCTCTTATTTTAAAGAATCTATTATGACTCTCTAATCAATAGAATAGCATCACAATTTTCTGAATACCCTTTGTCTACATTCTGGAAAACCAACTTATACTCACCTTAAACTTAATGTTTAAAAATATCTGTATTAGTTCTAGCCTATATGAATAACACTCTTTGGATTGCAAAATCCAAAAAAGAACTTAATCTAATAACCAAAACTGTTACTTTCTTTTATCATATAGCCAATATTTAAATTAATCTAACTAAGTCTATTCTAGTTACAAATTCTTTTACCTTCTCTTTGTAGTTCTCTAGATCACTAATCTACTTTATTCCTAAAAACCAACTATTCAAGTTTCTTGAATATTGGTTTACACTCAACAACCAATATTCTCAAACCATTAAACTAATAAAAGAAGAGGCTTTTAGTCTTATTAATATAACTAATATAAAAAAAATTACTGATAAACAAATTGCTTACATTATTAATACAGGTATTATTTCAACTTTAGAATACAGACTTCATAATATAATCTTTCCTTGTACTGTATATAACTAAATCTTATTCAAATACCTTATGTAGCTAAACACAAATCTTATCTTTCTAGATCTATACAAAACAGTACAATGCTTAATCTATTTCTATACAATATACATAATATCTAGAATATTTAACTTCAATACTATATCTCTAACTATTTCCAATAAATTAATAATTCTGATCTTTTTAGTATTATAATTCAAATTAGACTTTACAGTTACAAAACAACTTATAGTCTTCTACTAGTATACTACATTACCCCAAATCTATTATAGATGGTTCTAAGAAATATTTATTAAATTTTAAAATTGCTTAACTTCTTTCTTATTTTGGATTAACTATCTCAGTTAATTCCAATCTGACTTGGCCTCATACAATTAGTAATGATAATCAATTACTAGAATCTATTTTATCATAGCATCCAAAATACCTAACCTTTAAAAAGCAATTTAGACAATCAAATATTATGTATCTTGAACAACTCTGAACTACAGATAACAGCACTTTACTTAATTAAAAACATCTCTCACCAAGATTACTATACTTACATAAAGGCAGAAAACCCTTTTAGTTCTCTTATTTAGAAGATACAATTTTAACATACTCTTATTATCGAAATATCTTATCACATTTTTAATTATCAGGCCACAATTCTTATGCTTATCATACTATCAATATATTCAAAAAACTTACTAAATCTAAACTCTGGTTACTCTTATATTACAATAATAAAATTATTATCAAAAAAATATAAAAATATTTTCTATCTTTTAACTACTACTCTATTACTTATTGAATTTCTAATATAGACTTAAACTACATATGATTTTATCTTTTATCTTTTGTTAACTACAAACAATGTACAAGATGTTATCTTAATTCTTATAGAATTAACCAAATCTGTACTGTTGAAGTCTCTGCAATTATTTTTGTATAATTTTTTAACAGAACTAACTCAAAGCACCAACTTAACCTCAATGCCAATTATTTGGACCTTATCTGCTTTACAGCTATCAAACATCTAACTTACATTTTTCTTTTACCTAACATCTCTATTATCAACTCAATTGCCTTTGAAATTTTACTCTAAATGAATTTACTAACAAACTTATATCTATTTTACACTACAATCTCTCTTATCAATAACTATCTTTCTATATTGATAAATTTGTAATTGATATTGGTACTGACCAATGCACAATAGGTATTGGTTGGATTCAAGTTGATAATAATAATCAAATTATTAATTTCTTTTCTGCTAAAATTAAATTCTGGTTTTCATTCTACAAAGCAGAACTCTTCTCAATTATTACTGTAATCTTACCTTTTTCTTAAAATTGCATTATTAATATTTTTACAGACTCTCAATTAGTAATCTCTAAATTCAACAATCTTTAACTTAAGCCAATTCACCTTAACAAGTTATTCAAATTTAATTTATGACCAATTTGACACACTCTTCTAAACATTATTAAATCATACAAATTACAAATTACTTTTCACAATGTGCAAGCTTATTCAGACAATTATCTTAATGAGCAAGCAGACTCTCTTGCTAAACAACATCTACTATTATTACTTCTTTCATTTAATTACACAAATTTTTACAACTTTTATCATATTCTGCAATGGGAACATTATTATATAGAACTTCATACAAGACATTTTATTAAACAAATCTGTAAAGCTTACATCTTTATTATATAGGCATTACAAAAATAAAATAATGAATAGTCATACTTTAATCAAGACATTGATTAAAGATTCACTTAGCTTTACTTCAATCTATTCAAAAACACTCATACAATATTACCAACTTTAGACTTAATCAACTAAAATCTTTTAAAACAAAAATTTTTTTTAATGAGTTGTCAACATATTCATTACATTATTCTATTTATTCAAGCTAATATCCAAATACTACTTGCTTCTTTTGTAACTTACCCAATTTCTATTTCCATTAGTGTATTTATATTAATTCATTTTTAGTTGATCAAATTATTTAAACCTTTACTAACCAAATTATTTCCAATAACTTGCCTGATCTTGACACTCACCAAAAATATAACTTAATTAATAAAATTCTTTATTATTCAGCTTTTAATTTTCTATATATATTATCTAATATTTACTATCCTAATCTTACTTTTAAAGAACTTATTTCAAAGTCTCTTATATTAACAATTCAAAACTCTGACATCTTATACAAAACAGTCTCTCAAGTCATTATTCTTTTTAATATTAATAAACAATTATATAAGTAATTATGAAAAACATACTGTATTCATTTCTCTAATTGAAAAAATTAACAAAACAAATCCTAATTTCAATTAATTAATCAATTTTAAAGATTATCTAATCCAATTAGAAAACATACATACTTTCAAAAAGATTATATTTACTCTTGCCTTTGTGAGCTTCCTGATCAACTATATTTTCACTCAAATACATGCTCTTTTATTGGTCAAGCAATTCACAAAATTAACATTTGGTCTATCTTATAGATCAAATATAATATATTATCAAATTATATATTAAATATCCAAATTTAGATAAGCTTTAACCACTCTAGTAGGTTTAGGTCATAAATAAACTAATCTAAGCTTTTATTCTTATATGTAATTTTTAATTTATTTGTTTTGTACAAATAATAATAACTATATAGTTAGCAATTCAATGATTAGCCCTAACTACAAGTGTTGGCCTTGACCATAGCATATATATATATAACTATTTTAAATTATTAATAAAGATACAAGCAAGACCTTACCTTAATACCAAAAAAAAAAAAATATATATATATATATAATCTACAAAAACATAAATTATATTTGTAAATAAGTCTGATTACTAATTTGAAAAAGTAAATCTGTCATAGGTTTTACCTTATTTTGCTGTGCCAAACAAAGTCTAATAATTTATTGTAAAGATGTGTATCCAATCTTTAACCTTTGATATCTTAATGAAATTTTAACTAATTTTAATAAATTTATTACTATTAGAATCACAAAAACCTACTCTACAAATTTGCTTAGAAGCTTTAAATAAATTTAATTAATATAATTTATATTACAAAAAATATTACCAAGTTTATATATAATTTTAAAATAGTACCAACTACTCTTAAAAAAAATTCATTGCCCCAATCGTTTCAACTGTACTTAAAAAATTTCGCTGACCAATCAGATTTTAAGATCAAACAACCAAAAAAATCGTTCATAACACCTATGAAACTACCTTCTGCGCATTAATAAAAATTTTCTTGCTAAAGTTTAGCATTAGAAAAGCTTTTTTTGACCTAAATTAATAGCAAAATCTAATACTAATCTAGCAACGAATTTTTTTAGGTTGTTAACGTTAGGACAGTTGATATACAGTTGATTGCTTCTGATACCAAAATTCCACGCCGCTTATATAACCTAGAAATTTTTTTTTTTTTGTAAACACAAAAAGAATTTTATAATAGAATGCTTCGTCGAGTAACTAATATTTATCGTTATCGTTTTACATCTTATACCGTATTCCGGTATTACTCTTATAATTCTTCAAGTTCAAAACAAAAATTTAACGATCATGATGTAGCATATGATTTTCGAAGCGATACGGGTCAGTAAAATGTCAAAAAAAATTAAAATTTTTTAACACTTTTTTTTTACTTTTTTCTAAAATTGATTTACATAATATAAAAAAGTGACAACACCAACACAACAGATGTTTGAAGCAATGATAAAAGCTTCAAAAGGTGTTGATGTTTATGGCGTATGTGTTCATGATTACATTATTTATACAACGATAAAGGATTATATTATGATAATATTATTTTATTTTCAGGAAGATGAATCAACCAATGATTTAGAATCTTATTTGGCAAAATTGACAGGGCATGAAGCTGCTTTATTTACGGTATCCGGAACAATGGTATCAATACACCTTCCTTTAATAATAATCTAATAGACAATTTTTCATTTCTAATCTAAATGATCACTCTATAACAAAATAAACACGAAATATATATATATATCTTGATTAAATCATAACAAATATACACGTAAGGCAAATCAATTAGCACTCCTTTCACATCTATCATATCCACCGTTTTCAATTATATGTGATTACCGTTCTCACTCTTACGCCCACGAAAGTGGTGGTATCTCATTCCACTCTCGCGCTTCGGTTACCCCTTTAATCCCAATTAACAAAACACACATAACCCTCTCTGAAATTCAATCATCCATTATCCCAGATACGGACATCCACTATGCTCCAACACGTGTAATCTCTTTAGAAAATACTTTGGGTGGTTTAATCTTTCCAATTGATGAACTTTGTAAGATCTCAAAATTTGCGAGAAATAAAGGTTTAAAAATACATTTAGATGGTGCGCGATTATGGAATGCAAGTGCTGAGACAGGAATTGAAATGAAACAATATGGGGAATTATTCGATTCTATGAGTTTATGTTTTTCAAAAGGTTTAGGCGCACCAATTGGAAGTATTATCGTTGGTAATATGGAATTTGTGAAGAGGGCTAGACATTTGAGAAAACTGTTTGGTGGTGGGTTAGTACTGTATATTAAGTAAATTAACGCGTATACATGTAAATAAATATATATATATATTTATATATTTATTTATTTATTTATGGGAACTGATATTTCCACACCCTTGCAGATCACATTTTTAAAACTTTGATCGGAGGTATCTTGATAAAATTCGATGAGCTTTTTTATTTGAATTCTATGGAATCATAGAATTCGAATAAAAAGTTCATCGAATTTCATTAGGTGGTTGTCGAGATACCTTCAATCAAAGTCATGCTCAAATTTGCTACGGCTTTTATTTTGATAGGCGATTTAAATTTTTTTTTAAATGAAATTCGATGAGCTTTTTTTTTATTTGAATTCCATGGATTTAAAGAATTCGAATAAAAAAAGTTCGTCGTCGAGATACCTTCGATCAAAGTCATGTTCAAATTTGCCGCGACTTATATTTTGATAGACGTTTTAAAATTTTCTAAAACTTTCATCGAAGATATCTCGACAACTACCTAATTGAACTTTTTTTTAAATTGAATTTTATGAATTCACAAAATTCAAAGAAAAAAAAGTTCATCGAATTTTATCAGCTGGTTGCTGAGCTACTTCCGATCAAAAGTATTAAAAATATGTGAGCTACAAGAGTGTGGAAATATCAAAAAAGATGGTGTGGAATATAAATTCCCTTATTGATTTATGTTTTTGATATTCTTGAACACTTCTTTTGGAAAAAGATGGCGTCAATCAGGTCCACTAGCCGCAGCAGCGAAACTCTCGCTCCAAACCAATTATCCAAACCAATTAAAAGAAACACATATTTTAGCACGTGAACTCGCATCAGGACTTTCGAAACATGGTATCCGGATCGTAAATCCCGTTCATACTAATATGGTATTTATTGATACAAGTGCGACGAGAATTAGTAGTACCAATACTTTAGCGGAAAAGTTGGGAGAAAATGGGATTAAAATTTTTGGAGATGCATCTACAATGACAAGATTAGTAGTGCATTATCAAATTGAGAAAAAGGCAATTGAAAGACTTGTTAATGTTGTTAAGGAAATTTGTTAAAAAAGAAATTGCTTTATTCTTTTTTTGCCAAATTTTATCGCAAATTTCAAAAAGAATCCGATAATTGGTTTGATAATAAAAAAAGTTACATTACATTATTTCTTAAACACCCAATTCAATTAATAAAACCATATACAATTAAGAAATAAGCCACGGTTAATACACAAGTAATACGTATAATGACAATGTATACTATTTATAATAAATAAATAAAGAACCCAATACAATTGTGTAACCAAAATTATTGAAACATGTGGCCAACATTATGCAGAATTATGATATTGAGAACAGATATAGAGGCTAAATTATTCGACTTGAATAGTCACCTGTAAGATGCTATATTTATCTTTCAACATACGTCTAGCCTCCGCTAATATTTGGGTGGGCATTAAAGGTTCTCGTTGAATTTCTGGAACATATGGGTAAAGCTGAAGATGTGCAGTGAGAGCTGTCTGTAATAAAAAAATAAACGTTTAAATATATTTGTGCAATAAATTGGTACAAGTAAACAAAAGAAAATGAAAAAGTGAAACAAAATTTACCCTTCCAACAGTTAGATCCCATACTATCATACAAAAATAATTAAATTATTCATACATAAAAAAACAATATGTGTGTAAAACAAAAAAAAAGACATGACATACTATGTAAATCATGAACACTCTTTACGCCATGGATATTCGCTAAATCAATCCTTACAGCTTGTGCATCAATGTGTGTCGGAGTAGCTATAAAAAAATAAAAAAATTAAATATTCATTTACATGTGTATACATAATCAATATGACGAAGACAAATACAAACCTTCCATCAAAACTCTTATACTACTTCGCACTATTCCAAATGTTGAAACCATAACAAAAACAGAAAAGATAAATGTACACAATGGATCAACCCATGATTTATCTGGGTCAATCGTAATTACTATCGATGAAATTAGAACACCAAACGATGAGAGGAGATCACCCAAAACATGAAGTATAGCTGCTTTAACATTGACATTATCACTACAATGATGGTGACCATGATGTTTGTCGTGGCTATGGTCGCGCCCTAAAACGACAAGTAAGCTAAAAATAAAAAATAAAAAAAAAGACTTGCATAAACATTGAAATTGACATAAATGTTTCTAGATATAATGTCTTTAGATATAAAGACTAAAACCTACACAATATTGACAACTACACCTATAGAAGCGACAATACACATCGTCAGCCCATTCACATTCTGTGGGTGTTGTATCCGTTCATAGGCTTCAACACATAAATATCCGGTAAGTAACCATATAAGGAGAATTGAAGCAAGAGCGCCCAAAATTTCAGCTCGATGGTAGCCATATGAATGCGCTATGAAAAGTTAAGAGAAATCAGAATAACATAGTCAATACAAACAAAAGTGAAAAAATTTTTTTGGATCAGAACGATAACTATGATAAGTAATTCTTTTTTTTTTGGCATGCAATCATTACTTGTATTTCTAATAAAAGTTGTAGAGACGATTAAAATCACTAAAATTAGATCAATAGACCTTAGTAAGTATAAAGTCTTCGAGATCATACGAAATTTCTTCGCAGATCTGCAAAGAAAATTTCATATGATTACGGAAACTTTTTACTTATATCTCAAGATTTACCGGGCCAATTCTAGCGATTTTACCATCGTTAAAAACGTAATAATCGTCTCTACAACTTTTATTAAAAGTCCAAATAACTATAATATGATGAAAAAAATATAAGTTACTTATCATAATGTTATCGTAATGGCCTTGTAAGACTCCAAAAACAATGACATTGTCTAAAATTTACTATAACCCTTATCCGGATATATAATAATAATAAAGACGAGTAATTTTACTACTTACATCTAGAAGCGGGCCTATGGGCAAGATATATGGATAAAAGTGATATAGCAAAACTTATTATATCTAAGATCAAAAGCATGTTTACTTAGGATATAATCAAAAGGTGAAATGCAAACATGTAGTTAATTAAAAGAAGCTCACCGCTTAATAAATGAAACGAATCACTCAATAGAGCTAAACTCCCAGCGATCCAACCACCAACTAGCTCCAGAACAAAAAATAACATTGATATTACTATAGCGATCCTTAATTTTCTTGCATATGGTTTTGATGCGTTAGAATGATAATCATTATCTTCATCGATGCTTATCGGACATTTTCCATTATCAGTGTCAATGGGACCGTCAAAAGAAGTATATATCAGTTGGGTAGTTGAAGCCTCTTCAGGATCATCATGATACGGCTCATATGAAAAGTCCTGTTGGGAACCATTTACAAGAGTCGAGGAAAACTCTCGCGAAGAACTAGACATAGAAGAAGAATAAGCTGGAGAGCCAGGTGGAATAGGACACACGGAAGTATTGTCGTTGTAAGATTCTACTTGGTTGATGTTATAAATACCAAGAGAGTCAGGGTTGGTCAGGTGTGGGTTATTGTTGGTAACAATTTCAAAGTCATGAATATCGTCTTCCATTTCCTTAAAAATATCTGACGTAAAAAATTTCGATTTGATAAGGCCTAGTGTTATATGGCGAAAATCAGCCCGCCAAAAATAAATGATAACCTTTAAGTCAATGAGCACGTGAAGCTACCAAATAAAAATTTGTCCCGCGTTAACTTACCTCATACGTAAATGAATACAAAAAGTTTGTAATACAGCTCTGGTGTAACCAGCAAAGAGCTACACAAAAGTACGTACGTACGTACGTTAATCCCTTACCAAGGTTAAAATTGGACATGATTTGGATTTATACGTTTAGCGATAACTTCGCCTTGTTTAATGACGATTATTGATCAAATGAATGAATATTTTGTTTATATTCGGACCTTGACCCAATTCATGTATCTCATAGTGATGCATCGCCCGGTTCTGTATCTTTCTCTACAAAAATATAAGCCACTAAAATTAAAATGTATATAGTTAAACAATACTTAAAGCGCAAATACATGCCAAAAAAAATTTCAAACTATTAAAATGATATCAATTTCGATATATTTGATCAAATTGCTTACATACGTATGTACGTATGCACATATCACTATGTAATTTACTATAATTATATGATTGTTGATTGTTTTAAAAGGGTTAGGTGTCATCAAAACTCTATCGGAAACATTTTTTTATGTGCAGTTAGCACAATTGTGTAAGCATGTCTGATAATATTCTTTATATAGTATTCGGCATATGAAATTTCTAAGTTCAACAATTCGATTCAGATTCAGATATACTCCACTAATAACAATCTTCATAGAAATTTATCTTACTTGAGATAAAACTGATTCCAGCATATATTCTTATATTCACATGAAATCCCGAGCGACAGTGAGATAACCTCATATAGGAGTTTAACGGATTGTAGGTTCTAGCTAGTCATTTTCATTTAGCTGACATCGCATAGGATTAGGATAAATGAGCTGTCGATGAAATGATTGTCGATGAAAGCAGTCCCAAATCGGTCCTAAGCAGATTAGATCATTTTTTAATAACGATCGTACTTATTTATTGAAAAATAGTGGCAAAGCTTCTCAAAAATTTCGAAATTTCCAAAATTTAAGGGTTAGAACCGGTCTTGGGACCGATTTAGAACTGATACAACCCTACTTGTTAGAGTAGGCCTGTCATTATTTCTCAATAGGTAAGTACTATTAAAATTTTGTTTTAAATAACTTAATTAGTGGCAATCCGACAGAACCGACTTGGAACTGATCCTTACTATCGCACTTTGATTAGATGAAATTGACGATCCTTAATATTGTAACAATACTATATATGTAATTTTTTTTTAACTTTAAGTAATTACGTTTCTATCTAAAATTGATAAAAAATTTTATTTTAATCCTATAAATTTATAGGATTAAAGCAAAGTTTTATCGATTGCAGATAGATAATTACCAAATTAATATTATAAAAACTTTAACTACAATGAGTGAATCGCCGGAATTGGACCTTAACTAAAGACATAAAATTTTAAGTCAAACCCTATAATTTTCTATATTTAATTGGTCAAATGAATATAACAATTACTCAATTGTACTCTAATAATTTAAAACTATACCTTAAATAATTTTAAGATATAGTGATTATTCATATAATCTTGTATCAAACTTATTTTGGTATAGTCAAAAACTTATCTGTTTTTTATTGGTTAAAGCTTTACTTAAGCATATAGACTTTTGCTAAAAAATTGACCTTATGAGTCATTGTTATATATATGAGATTTTTACTAGAAAAATCATAATAAATCTATTTTTAGAAAAAAATTCTAGCAAAGATTCTATATTATTTAATGTTTAAAAGTAAAGAGCACTATACTAAAATTATATATAAATTTAATAATATTTTTTTTGTTATATTTAATTTTATAAAAAATTATACTAAGTAAACTAATATTAATTTGTAAGAAAAGTTTATAGAACAGGTCTTTCTAATTTAATAATAGTAAAATTATTAAATTTGATTAAAAACTTAGATAATATAATTTTTTAAAAATTAAATATAAAAATTATTAATTAAATTAACTTATCCCTTAAACTGTAGACCATTTCCAGGCAAATTTGTCTGGAAAATTAACAAAAATATACTTATGATCTATATT
>CAJVQA010005824.1:0-15617 GCA_910591915.1 Cetraspora pellucida
TTTAGTAAATATAGTTAGTAAGTGTATAGCCTAGAATTAACCAGTTTTTAATAGATATAGTTGGATTTATAGTAGGTGTATTGGTAATATTGAAATTAGATTAAGAAGATAAAGCTAAGAAGTATATTTTTGAATGCTTGGATTTTTTAGTTATATTGTGAGCTTTTTCCTATTGTTGTTAAAGAATGTTATATGATAGCTATATATGTTAGTGAAACCAATTTAAAGTAGCATTTGATAGGGCTATAAAGAAGGATAATATTGTTTTATAAAGTAATATTTTAACATTATTGTAATAAGATATAAAGAAGAGACCTTTAAGAAAATTAAGAAAGTGTGAGTATAATGAAGTGTTTATTTGTTATGACAAGATAATATAGACTTTATCTGAAAGTTCAGAAGAGATATTTAATTGTTGAGTAGTGTTTAAAATTAAAGTTTGAAGGATTTGTTAAAGATTATATTTTTGTTTAGAATATGTAAAGAGATGTAATATATCTTTAGGAGTTTGACAATAGATGCAATTTGGAATAGTATATAAGAGCAGATATTATAAATTAAGGTTTTGCATAATAGGTAGGTTGTTATTAATAATTTTAAAGTAAAAAGTATAAAATTTTTGATTATTATTTAAAGAATTGATAATGTTAATATTTGTTGACTATTTAATTGAAAATGAGTTTTAAAAGAATTTAAGTTGTGACCAAGAGAGAAGTAATTGTATAATAATTATGTTTTGTAGAAATATTTGGGTTTTAGTAGGTATTGTGTAGTCATGCCATTTAAAAAGATCAAAAAGTAGTGTTGTAAAGTTGGATTTAATTAAGTCTTTAGAGATATCTTATTTAACTAGAAGATCAGCTTGATTATGAAAAGAATTATTAGAATGAAATTTAACTTTGTGAAAGGAGATTTTAAGAAATTTTGTTTGAATGGAATAGTGAATAATAAATAATATATCTCAGTTTTTGATATATAAGAATTTGTGTAAGGAAGAAAATAATTGGATGTTTTTTAGAGCTAATAAATTGATGAGATGTATATTGCTTTGTAAGTTTATTGAAAGAATAAGTAAAAGATAGACAATTGCTTCAAGTTCTGCTCAAGCAGAGTCAGAATATGAAGATATTGCACAGTTAAATTTGATTTGAGTATTATGTTCTGAGATCTATCCAATACCAATTTTTGGATGTGATGTTTGTGCATTAATAATTGAAGCATTTGTATAGAAATAGATGATATTTGGAAGGCTTTTAGTTAATAAGAATAGATTAGTAAGTTGATTTTGGTAATGAGAAGAAGATATGTTTTTTTGAATTATTTGAATTTTTGTGTCAGAAATGTAAATAGTTGGTAATTGAGATAATATTGAAGTTGAAATTACATGTTGTTGAATATTAATAGGTGCATGAATTTTATAATTGTTAATATAAAGTAAATAGTTATTATTCTTTTTTAATAATTTAATATGAGAAATATTAATAAAAGTTTGAAATATTGGTGTAGATGAGTTAGTAGGAATTAGAAATATTAAACCAGAAGAGATATTATGAAAGAAGAAAAAGTTAAGTGAATTTTTTGTAAAAAAAATTTGAGTTATTAAAAACAATAAACTATTTATTTAATAATAATAAGTGATAAGAAGTAATTGTGTTGAAGGAATTAATAAAGGTATTAATATTTGGTAAGTTAAGATGTAATCATGTTTGAGAAATTGTATTGTTTTGAATAAGATTAGAAAGTTTAGTAAACCAAGATGGGGTAGGTTCATGAGTAGATTTCTTGGTACATATATATAAGTTGTTCTATAGAAGAATATATAAATTATCAGCTATTGTGAGTTGTTCAATAAAGAGTATTTTATTGTTTTGAAGGCTATTAATTAGTGAATAAGAATTATTAAATGAAAGAATATCATATATTGTTTTTGAAGATGTAGAAATATTAACTGATAGTAAGTTTAGTGAGTTATTAAGTGAAAGAAAAATATTAGAGTTATTTAAAAATAAAAGTTGAAAAATAAATATAAAGTTTTTTGTTTTTAATGAAAACATAGAAGTAGTATTAGAAAGAAAGAAGGGTTGCTATATTTTAGTTAGCCAATTTTTAATTTTGGCTATGCCAATATGTTTGAGAAGAGGAGTAGTATAAAAAATATGTTCTATTGTAGATATTGCTACTTTTTAAGTTAGATGTTGAAGAGTTGGAAGTTTAAATAATAATGAATTAATAAAAAGAATATTTGATGTATTTTTTGCAAGATGAAGCATTTTTTTTGTTATAATAGAGAGTAGACATGAGAGTTTTTGTTGTTGTATTTTTGAAATTAACAAGATTTGTAATAAATATTCTAAAGATGATTGTAGTATTATATTAAAGAGAATAAAAATTTGTTTAGGTGTAAGTTTTTTGAATTTAATTAGAGCAAGAAAGTTTTTGATTTTGTTTTAAAGTATTTCATATATTAGTTTAGTTGAGTCATTTTCATTAAAATAAATGCCAAGGTATTATATAGTTTTATGAAGCTTATGTAAAGATATTATTTGATTATTGTAGTAGAGATTTGGTGTAATAAGGTTTAGTTTGTTTTTGTTTTAAGAAATATGTAGGAGGTCAGACTTGGTCAGATTAATTTCAATATTATTTAAATTGTAAAGTTTTAAGTATTATTAAGAATATTTTAAAGAGATTTAGAACTTTAATTGTGCCAAACAGTGTTATTCATAAAGGTCATAGAAGGTATTGCTATAAAAGATGATGAAATGTTTGAAATAATATTAAGAAGTAAAGAAGAGGTAATTTTGAGTAAGTGGTTGTTATATTTATTATAAATAAAGATAAGAATAGGATTATAGTAAATTTTTCAAAGTAAAGGTGAATAAGTTTTACTTTGTTCAATTCTTGATTTAATATGAACAAGTGATGTAAGACTATATATAGTAATAATTCTTGCTTGTCAATTTGTATAAAGTTCAGTAATAAGTTGAATTCCTTGTAAAGAAATACTAATTCTTCTACAAGTATCTTGAAGTTAAAATATGTTAATTTTATCAAAAGCTTTGGACATGTCTTGAAACATTATCTATGCTTCTTTGTTAAAGTGTTTATAATGTTCAATAGTATTATTAAGAATTTGGATTAGAATGTGTGTTGATGAGTTTTTGGTAGCTGCAAAGTTAAGATTAGATAGAAAATTGTTTGTATTAATAATGTTGTTAAGTTTTTGTATAAAAATTTTTGTAAAACATTTTTTCATAGGTTCTATAATTGAGATAAAGCGAACTTGATTAAGTATAAAGTCTCATGAAGATTTTTTAGAATAAAAAAAATGTTAGATATTTTCTAATCTGATGAAATTTTTTGAAGTTGAAAGCATTTGTTAATAAATAGTTTGAAAGAGATTTGGCCAGAAAAGCCAACATATTTAATGTGTTTATAGTTGGTTTCAAGAGGTCTAGTAGCTTTTTGAAAAGGAAGATTTTGAATGATATTTTGCTATTTATTATTAGAAATATTATTAAATAAGTTCTGATAGTGTGTTTTGAATTCAGGATAAGCTTGGTAGAGTTCATAATATTTAGAATTGGGTTGAATTTGTTGAAGGAATTTTTTTATTAAAGTATTTAAAAAAATAAGTATGAATAGCTTGTTTGATTTGATCTTCTTCAGTCAATAAGATGTTATAGTTTAGTAATCTGTTAATGTATATACTATTGTATTTTTTAAGAATATTTTTAAAGAATTTTTTTGATTGTGAATAAAAAAGTTGATTATGGTCTTCAATTTTTTGTTAAATTTTTTTTGGATTTGTTGTTGGTAATAAGTATTAAGTACTAATTTAATTTGAATAAATTCTTGTTTAATAATAGATTGAAGATTATCAGACATTTAAAATTGAATAATAAAAATTGTCTGAATATTTAGTATTATATTTATGAAAAAGATTATAAAGATTTGAAGATTGTAAATAATTTTTAAGATATTGTATTTGTTTGTATCTATAATAGAGTGAATGATATTTAAATAGTTTATCTGGTTTAATTTTGTAGATAGTTTTGATTTTTTTATAAGGAATGTTTTTAGTAGTAGCTTTGAAAAGTGCTTTAAGTATTTTGTTCCAAACTAGATTAAGTTCATTTTAATTAGTAATATTTAATATTTTAGTTTGAAGTTGTTAGAGATTTTATGATGTTTGGTTTAAGTAATTTTTTAAGTTTTCCTTAGAACACTTTTTTCAAAGAAAGTTTTTTCTTATATGTTGTTTAGTAGGTTTTGTTTTATTAATAGTTATAGATATGTTAAGAGTAATGATTTTGTGATCAGATTTAGATAAGATATTCTTAAAAATATCAGTATAGTCAATTTAAAATATGCTTAGATTTGTCCATATTTGATCAATTCTACTGTTTGAAATTAAGCAAGTAAATGTAAAGTTATGAGTTAAAGAAAAGAAAAGTCAATATATATCTTTAAATTAATGACTTAATTAGATATTTAAGAATTTGAGATTCTGAAATAGAAGTGTTTTTAGGAGAATTTCTATCCAAGCAAGATTAGAAACACTATTAAAATTACAAAGTATTATTAGTTGATAGTTGGAGTTGTTATAAAGTTGGATTATATGTTCTTAGATTTCAGAATATAGTTATTTTTTCTCTGCTATTAGAAGATAAATTTAGAAAATACAAATAAAATTATGTTTGAAGTATAAATTGAGACTAATTATATAATCATTATAGTTGTGTGTTCTAGCTATACATTTGGATATTCTATTATATATAAAAATTCTAACACCTGCTTGATAAGAATTTTTCTAAGAACTTCAGAAGCTGTTATAGTTTTGGAGGTCTTTGTTAATATATTTTTCTTCTTTTGAAGTTAGATATATTTCTGATAATTCAAAAATATCAAAATTATGTTAGTTGATTATATCAATAAGTAAGAGTTTTTTTAAGTATTGAAGTAAACTATTAATGTTTAAGGAACCAATTTTTATAGAGATTGAAATAATAGGTGAAAGAGTTGTTTGTAAAGAAGATATATTATTAGTAGTTGTAGAATTTGAGTTATATGAATTAGAATTAATAAGATTTGAATTATTATTATTATATATATTAAAGAAAATATTATTCAAGATAGTATGAGAAGTTGAGTATCTGAAATATGATTTAATAGAGAGATTATTATATAGATAATAATGTGAACTTGAAAGAAATATGTATTTAGGTTGAAGTTTATATTTTGAATTTTTATAAATATATGTTTCAGGAAGTGTATTATTAATAGAAATTTTAAAAGATTTGTTAAAGGAATTATTTTTTAGATGTTGGATAAAAAATAGTAATATTTGTTTAGATAGTAAGGGTAGAAGATTATGATTAATTAAAAAGATATTATAGCAAAAAATATTCTTGGAATTAGATAAAGAATTGAAATTCAAGAAGTAAAAAGATATTTCTGTAAGGTTGCTCACTATTTTAAACTTGGCTCATATAGCTGCAAAAGATACTGTAGTCTTCCTAGTATATTGGGCCTGACTATTATTAACCTAGTCTTTTATATAGATTTCTTAATTTTAAGTTCTAATAAATTTAATAATTAGATAATAAAAATTTTTAATATTAAAAAAATTTTTTTAAAAAACAAATTTAATTAAATGAACTTATATTAAGAATTAAAATTTAAAAGATCTAATCTTAAGATTAAATTTAAAATTTTTATTTAGAATTATCTTTTAGGTCTCAAAATTAAATTAGATTAGACTGAGTTAATATTTTAATATTTTTAAAAATTAAATTATTAATTATTATACTATTTTAAAAGAATATATATAATAACTAATAAAAATAATATTTGATTTGCAAATTATTATATATGAGTAAATAAAAAAGCTGTGCATATTCTATTTTTATAAATTTGAAATAAATTTTTTATTTTTTAGTTTCATGATATTAAAAGAATCGAGTACAAATTAAAAAAAAATTTAATAAAAATATTATTCAAACAAATAGTTAAAAAAGCAAAAGAAATAATTTTTAATTATATTAATAGAGTGTGGGTTCTATAGCTTAGTGGTTAAGTTTCTATACTCTTCACAGTCAAGGTCAATGGTTCAAGTCTGGCTGAAGGCAAAATTGAAAGATTTTAGTTTCTGTAACCTAATAAGGAGCCTGTAATTGAATGTAAAGTCCTGTAATTAAGTCCAAGTGCAGTACAATAATAGAAATAGGAATTTCTGAAAGGAGACCCAATCGAGGAGTGCAGACACTATGTATAACAAGCAGTTGTTACAGAAGGTTATAATTATAGAAAGATTGTGCATGTAAGTCCTTTAGGCTAAGACAGCACCAACATTCTTATACCTCCTAATATAGGCAGTACCAACATTCCTGTACCCAACTTGTGAGGTACTTGCTTAAAAAGATAATCAACAGATTATGTAAATAAGTCTTAATTAGAATTTAAGAAAAGGATTTGATTGGAAGAGTATTCTAAAAATAACCAAGACTGGAATAATGAGAGAAGTGGTAAATATAAGGACAGACTGTGATAAAGAATTAGTCTAACCAAAAATTGAAAACACCTCTGACATAGCCAAATAATCTAATTATAGAAGAGAAAAATCTTAGAAATTGGTATATAACTTCCTTGTACAATATAAAAGTACCAAATTAGGTTCCTGGTTATATCTATATAGAAGTCTATGATAAATAAAACTGGAATTAACTAACCAATATAAGATAAGATTTGCAAGATAGTATGACATTACTGGGGTTAATGTAACTCCTTGGGGCAGAACCAGAATTGTTCTGCAGATATTATTGAATAAGCTAGGAGCTTGCAATATATAGTAGTATAGTATTACTAGGTTTGGAGAAGCTTCTTAGCTATAATCAGAATTGTCTTATTTGTAAGCACAACAAGTCTCAGTCCTCATCATAAAAGAGAACACTATATTGGAAGTTAAATGCAGCATCGAGTTACTATATGACATTAAGACCTGGGGCATCTGCAAAAATGGCATTAGCAGACCTAGCTTGAGATATGGATTGGTCAAAAAGACCAATAGCAGCAACAGATCTGGCTTAAGATACAGGTTCTTTGCAGATCCTAGACTATTGTCAGAACACCTTAAAGGAATCAATAACAGATATACCAAAGATGAGAAGATTATAAGGATCAAACATACCTGAATAGAACCAATTTAGGAGTGGTACAGTGACAAAAAAATGAGAAATGTGGGGAACAAGATAATATTAGATATAGTTAGATTAAGAGGCAAAAGAAACAAAACCAGATAAAACATATGAGTAGAACATATGGGTATGATTTACAGAAGACAGTAACCTTGGCTTTGAGATACTGTATTAAATTCAGTAGGTATTCTTGTCTGTGTAGTGGTTTAATGATGTACCCTAACTGCAAGTAGTTGTTAAGATAACTACATGCAGGCATGTAGTGAATATGCACTTAGATGCTATATGGGTAACCAAGTGAAGTCAGTAGTATAAAATTAGATAGTATATAGTACTAGTAATAATCAATCCTAAAAATATAACCGTAAATTTGTACTATATCAAAATTAAAACTAATAAACCAACTGGCATTGTAGCCAAAATTCAAAAAAAAAAAAAAATTATATTAATACAATAAGTACTGAAAAAATTATTTGCAAGATTAGATATAATCTAATAATTGTTTAAAGATTTTTAAAAAAATATAGAAGGATCAAAAAAAATTTATCTTAGTTTAGATATCTTCTCAACTTAAAAAAACAAAAAAGACCATTATAATAAAAAAATATTAAAAAAAGATATATGTTTTTGTTCAAAATTGTAAAAAATTTAAACTTTTATTCTTATATTGTTATCTTAAATTTTTTTTTTATTAAATAACAATATAAAAATATATATAAAATAATATAAACAAAATAAAAATAAAAATGCTTACTATTAAAGATGCATTATTTTTCAGATAAAATAAATATAAAAATAAGTAAACAATTCTACCAAGTTCAAGTATAACATTATGCAAATAATAAATACAAACATAAGTATTTACAACTAAATTTTAGAAATAAAAAGATCTCAATAATAATTTAATTATGTTTTATTGATAACATTAAAGAACTTATAATTTTTTTGATAATTATAAAGATTCCAAACAAATAATTAATAAAAACATTTATATTAAGATTCTAAATAACCATCTTATATTATTTATAATTACAATTTATTTGTTAAATAATCTTCATCCAATTTTTCAGCATGACAATGCTTTAATTTATAAGGTATTAGATTAACTTAATTTAAAAAATATTGATTATACAAATTAACTTTCACAATCCCTTACCTTAACCCTATAAAAAACATTTAGAAGATCATGAAAGACAAAATTCAGAACCATGATGACTTCTTAAGAAATAAATCTGAACTTAAAATGACCTTATAGAAAACATTATCAAGTTTGAATACATCAGTTCTTTGTGTAGTTGCAAACTTAATAACACAAAGAATCAAACTATTGCAAGTGTAAGAAATCACTCAATAAAGCAAGTAAATTCATAGCATTGTATGTCCAGAGCAAGTATTAAATTACAAATTATATTACATTTACTATACTATATATGTGTTACTATTTGATTGAACGATTGTTACGTGATGTAACCGCGCAAACAAATCTTGCATATCATCCTTTACAGAATAATATAGTGTCCTTCGCTACGCTCCGGACAAATAAATATTAAACAAAAATTTGATGTATATGCGACCAAAATAAATAAATAAAAAATTTTTTTTTTGATCAAAAATCGGACGTTACTTTGTTGGCTACTGTATTTTCGTAAAAAATATTTATCATATGCGGCTCTAAAAATGTTTGACTTTACTAGTTTGATGATCACCCTATTTCACACCTCTATTATTAATTTGGAGTATTTGGTTTAGTGTATAATATAAGTGATGAAAATTTGTGTATTATCAAATATAAATGAACGAAATTTGTGCATCATTGATTAGAAAGTGACGAATATTGTATATGAAAAACATCAGGTGCTTACGATATATAGCAAACGCGTAATAAATAGTTAATAAAGTATGAATAAAAATTCTTTAAGAGACTTTACCTATGGCCTATACTAACCTTAACATGAAAAAGAGCAATATTAGCTCACCCTAACCCTAACTATTAAAAAGAGATCATTTATAAAAGATAATATTATAAGTTTCTCTCCGTAAATGTTCTTAGCCTACATATATACAAACGATAGTATACATTACTTACAAACAGGGTTATACATTTTTCTGTAATACCCGGTGCTTACATACAGACATAAGTGTCTTTTTTTCATACTAAATGTAGGTCGTATAACTAATATATTACGTAAAAGAGTGTAGGGTATTATGACGCACTTTTTTTTTTTTTTTTTTTATACGCGAATTGGCGTTATTATGACGCACTTAAGAGTTGCTTATATAAAAATTTTAGGAATAGCGTATTTATTTACAAAATGAATTGAAATAGATTACTCAGCGAATTAACTATCTGCCAATAAAAAAAAAATCGCTTTAAAAAAAAATATTGAAATATGAGCTTTTAAAATCTATTCAAAAAATGCTATGTTTTTTACATTTGGAAGGTACTGTGTTTCGTATTGTATTATTGCATCCTTCATCCAACTACCAGATTACAAGATCAGGTGTAACGTGAAATCCAAAAAACCGACGTAACTAAAATTTCGTTTATGTAACCATCTTCTGCGCAAAATTCCTTGCATATAAGACAAGTATCGTTATAATTATAAACCTGAACCTAATGTACCGTTTTATGGTTTTAAAAAAAATGTCGATCAGTGAAAGTCTGTCGGTGCCACTGGGGTAGTTTCCTTCCTCCAGACATTACCCAAATGAGGAAATATATTATAAAAATTAAAATAAACTTAATACTGTCATAAGTAATGTCGACTTTTACTTATATATTGTGATTTAGCAATTGTAACAAAAAAAAAACATTATTTATTTGATCCGTCTCAGTAAGACGAATCAAATCACTCGATTCTGATCAAAGTATCGTCAAAAAACATGAGTACGTCACAATACCCACCTGCGTCATAATGCCCTTATAAAGTGACAAAAAATACAAATAATTATTATTAACCAGAGAATTCTCAAATTCCCTACTCTCCAGTTGCTAAAAAAAATAAAATCTACTAATTTTAGGAGGATATGCATTGCTATCTATATCTCTCAATTTGGCCTTCTAGTAAGTAACCAATTTTTATGGTTAAATGATTTTTTTATAAGAGTGAGAGGTATGAATAGTAAAATGGGGGTATAAATAGCAATTTTCTAAAAATCTATTTGGATTTTTTTTGAAATATATTAATTTTAAAGAATTACTATTTGTACCTGATGGGTATAATACCTGGTACGTATAAGAAAAAAAAAATCAAAAATCATTAATATCTCTGAGATAACCATATTAAGGAAAATTGTTCAGCACCTAATTTTGCATGCCAATACATATTTCTAAATCTAACCCTAACCTTAATATATACGTATAGGGCAACTATATAAACATTATACCTGTATATTATAAAGATTAACTTTATTGGTCAATAGCAATCATATGAAAATTGAAACATTTCACGTGATTGTCGAGTATAAGCTTCCGGCATCATAGAAATTTGGATCTAATTGAACAAATTTGGATTCAAATTTTTTTGTATTCCTGATCGGGGTAAATATTTTTAAAGTTCATGTAAATGAACTTTTGTAAATATATGTCCAATCATAGGTCCCAAAGGAAAATTTGTAAGGTGGCTTTCGAGAAATTGTAAATTGTAACAGAATCAATACGGCCCATTCTGGAACAGATAATCCCGGAACAGCAGTACGATATAATCGATAATTAACGTTGAATATACATGTCCTTTTCTATGACATCTCTACTGATAAAATTTAACACTCAGAGTTAATGCCGTTTCATCTATTGAATGCTATTAACACCGGTTTGTCTACCGAATGCAAATAAAGTATGCAAAAAGAATATACGGAAAGCACAAGATGGCAAAAAAAAAAAAAAAAACTTATCATAAAAAACTTCAAAAGATTGATCTTAAAAGTCAAGCTACAATATATCAGAATGTTTATTCAAACTCGGTAAAAATATGATCGATCATTTAGAACGAAGCTTACAGGACCAACTTGCAGCCACTGTAGATTAATCAGGTGTAGATAGGATCTTAATGATGTAAGGGGCATCCCTGAGGGCATTGTTTGATGAGGCTGTTTGATTGATTATTTTTAAATCTATGCTGTATTTGACTATCCTTATATAATAATAATCGATCAAATCCATCTGTGACTGGTTATTATTACCTTAAAATAATAATAGCACATAGCCACAAAACTCAAAAAAAAACTGGAAAAAACACTTAATTTTTATTTGAGCGTAGTTGGCCATAAATTATCTTCTTCTTCGATCCATCAATAACTTGAGAACAAAAATGATATCATTAGAAAATGCTCTTTTACGTGATATTAAAATTTTATCTAACGAATCCGAAAGCTATGACGTGGTGCTACAGGTTGGCCAACATCCCGAAATCGATAGTTTTAGAGCACATTTTTTAATACTGCATGCCAGATCATCTTATTTTCGATCGATCTTGTCATCCAAAAAATGGGATGAGGAAAGTAATGAATGTGTATTGTTGTTGCCAAGTATCCCACCTTGTGTGTTCAAAGTTCTTTTAGGGTTTGCATTTTTTTTCTCCCTATCGTAGATGCTTTCATATGTATTGTTGTAAATATTTACTTTAAAGGCCTAAATTCTTTATAAATCAGCTATATCTATAGCGGTTCCATTAATATGGGTGACAAAACGATCAAATCCATCTATCTTAATCTTTTAACTGCCGCAGATGAATTAGAACTCTCGGAATTAACTGAAAATATGCAAGAGTACCTTATTTCTCATGAAATTGATTGGATACACAACAATTTCTTTAAAATCCTTCGAACAACCGCTAAATCCAAAGCTTTTACAAGGCTTGAAAATTTTTGTCATGAAATTTTCAATACGAATCCAGCCTCAATTTTGACTTCTGATGGTTTTCTTGAATTGGAAGCGGATTTTTTAATCTCTTTATTCAAGAGAGATGACATAGTTCTCGATGAGGTTTTAATCTGGGAATCTGTTATTCGTTGGGGAATGGCGCAAATTGAATTGAATACGGATGTATCACAGTGGACAAATCGAGATTTTATAAGACTAAAAAAAACTGTTAAAAACCTAGTTCCACATATTAGATTCTTCAACATTTCTGGAATAGATCATAGAACAAGGGTTCGCCCATACAAAAAAATTCTTCCAAAAGAATTGAAAGAAGAAATTAAAGATTATTTTTTTGCCCAGGTTCCTCCAAAGAAATTCCGTAAACTCCCACCACGTGCCATTAAAAGTGAATCCGATGTATCAATTGCTAATAATTCAGATCATGAGTCCTTTACTTCTATAGATTCTATTCTTATGGATATAAATGGGTTCTGTCAGGTTGCTACATGGATTGATGATAAATCAGAACCATATTTACCAGCTGATATCCCTTATGATTTTAATTTATTGTTCCGTGGAAGCAGGGATGGCATGACTAATGCTCGAAAATTTCACGAAATTTGTGGATATCAAGGCGCTACTCTTATAATCATTAAAATTGTAGAGTCAAATAAAATTCTTGGTGGTTATAATCCAGGTGATTGGATTTGCAACAATGGCTGGACCACAAGATTTGATAGTTTTATATTCTCCGTTGAAAGAGACGGCGGAATTATAAAAAACATTATTTCACGTATAAAAGACCCTAAACATGCAATTTGGAATTCTGCAGGAAACCCTTCATTCGGGTCCGATTTGCAATGGTTTGTTGGACTTTGTGTACCTAAGTCATATAAAACACCAATTTACGAATCAACTTTATTTTCACTAATTGATTTTGAGGTTTTTAAAGTCGAAAAAAGTATTTATAAAAATGATAACGTAAAAAAAGCAAAGATTGTTTATGATTCAGATGATACTATTGAAAGTGATTCGGATTATTTAGATGTTAACAAACTATAATGATGTGTCGTGTATTTAGCGTTCATTTCTTTAGCAATTTTAAATTGATAATTTTTACTAATTTTATGTAGATACTTTGTTGTGGTTGATGTGATTTAAGTAAACATGTGTTTAAATGTTCACGAAAAATTAACGGAAGCTCTCAATTATTTGGAACCATTTATCATCTCATTTTTTATGAAACGTTGACGAACCCAATCGCCTTTCTGTACCAACGTTCGCACCGACCTTAAAGCTACAACTTTAGTTTCCACTTGTGAGTTTTCTTATTAGTATAAACCCTTACTGCACGTGAATATTGAGCCTCAGAGGTTAGAAAAATCGATTAAATTTAGTATTCCGTAATTTGTTTGAATAACATCTTTAAGAGTTTCCAATTCCAAAAAACATATTTTTTTATATAAATATACAGTATTAATTACTAGTATTCTTTTTAGAAAATTTCTAATTTTCACCGGAAGGGAAAAAATTCACCAGGGTGCTATATCTCAACAACGTACTAGCAAACACATGTCAGAGATACTAACTAAAAATGTTCAGGATCCCAAAAACCTAAACCTAATTGAGATTTGGACTTTATATATCTAATCCCTAAAACGAGTACCCTTATGTATTTGTAAAAACTTATTTTCTGTAATCCCAACTAATATAGAAACTTGATTATCATATAGGCTAAGAATATGATGTTGAGAGTTATAAAGTTTATAGATCTTGAGATAAGAGTTAAAGTGAGGTAGGCCTAGCCAGCCTGCAAAAATTTGCAGGCTAAGCTGGGCCAGGCTGGGCTGCAGGACCTAATGCAGCCTTTAAGTTGTTTTATAACTGTTGGAGTCTAATTTGAGTTGTAATACCAAGAAAATCAGAATTGTTAATTTATTAGAGGTAGTTAGATATATAATGTTAAAGTTGGATATTCTAGATGTTATGTATATTGTATAGAAATGAATTAAGCATTGTATTGTTTGATATAGATCTAGAAAGATAAGATTTGTGTTTAGCTACAATAAGGTATTTAAATAAGATTTAGTTGCATACAGTATGAGGAAGAATTATATTATAAAGTTTGTATTCTAAAGTTGAAATAATAACTGTATTAATAATATAAGCAATTTGTTTGTTAGTGATTTTCTTTGTATTAGCTATTTAAAGGTCTTTTCTTTTATCAGTTTAATGGTTTTAGAGTATTTATTATTAAGTATAAACCAACATCCAAGAGACTTAAATAGTTAGTTTTTAGGAATAAAGTAAATTAGTAATCTGGAAAACTACAAAGAGATAATAGAAGAATTTGTAGTTAAAATTAACTTAGTTAAATTAATTTGAATATTGGCTATGTGGTAAAAGAAAATAGCAGTTTTAGTTATTAGGTTGAGTTCATTTTTGGAGTTTGCAATTCAAAAAATGTCATTTATGTAAACTAAAACTAATACAGATGTTTTTAAGTATTGAGTTTGAGGTAAGTATAAGTTGGTTTTCTAGGATGTAAACAAAAAGTATTTTGAAAATTGTGATAACTATTCTATTAATTAAAGAGTTATAGTAGATTCTCCAAAATAAGAGAATTATAGTTTCTTCATAGTCTATACTATTTTTAACTAAATAAAGATTAGTAAGTCTAAGGTTAGATATAACACAGTTTTGGTGATTAGTAAAGAGATTTATAAGTATATTAATGAGAGGTTGAGGCATTAATATACATTTAAAAGACTTAGTAAAAAGATCAAAGTTTACAGAATCATATGTTTTGCTCATATTCTAAGATAAGAGCCAAAGTTGTTTGTTATTGCAACTAACATTCTTAATAATATTATTAAGTATATGTATAAAGATAGAGGTACTGTTGCCAGGTAGGACAATATAGTTATAAGAGAATAAAATAGAGTATTGAGTAAATATTAGATTAAGATGATTAATAATAAGTTTGATGTATACTTTTTTAATATATTCGACTAGACTAATAGGTCTTGTATTAAATAGGTTTCTATCAAAGACAAGTTTTTTAAATATTGAAAAGATGTGACCTTTTTTCTATTACTTAAGTATACAATTAGTTTAAATGCATTAGTTAAAAAGAGTAGTTATTGTTTGAAGAAAAGCAGAGCCAGCCTGTTTAGCATTTTGCAGCTAATTCCAAATAGATTGCATGTCTTATTGTTAGAAAGCTGATTAAGAATTGTAAAAATTTTATTTATTAAAAATTTAGCTAAAGCTACCTGTAATAATCTGATCTAGTTATAGTTTTGAGTTGGTATTCCTTTGATCAGTTAGAGTTGAATTTATGAATATTAATAGGCCTATAAGCAGTTCAGTTTTTAAAATATTGTTTAATTTGTTCTTTAATAAGTTTAAGATCTGTTATAATGGGTATGGGTCCCATAGCTTAGCGGTTAAGCTCCCATGCCCCCACAGACAAGGTCAACAGTTCAAGTCCGGCTGGAGGCAAAATCAAAAAGATTTTAGCCTCTGTAACCCAATATGGAGCCAGTAATTGAACGCGA
>CAJVQA010005825.1:0-15616 GCA_910591915.1 Cetraspora pellucida
CGGTAGTACTATGACCAGCCTATTGGTATATCAGGTCAGCCTGATATCCTTTTCCTCTGGTTCTTTCGGTTGAACTTCTGGCGGCCTGGTTGGTAGTACTCCCCACCTGGAGGTTTTTGCCTGTCTGTGTACTCCACATTGGTATCCATTTCCTAGGCCTAGCCTTTACAGTAGTACTGTCGAAGATCTGTGTTACCTCTCTACTCGAGTCTTCCCAAATGGGCTTCTTGTTCTCCAATTTCTACAGATTTACATAGCCACAAGGACTTATTTTGGGTTTGCACCGCCTGATGCCAGTTTGCATTCCTCTGTGTAACCAGTTACACAGATGCCCTATGACCTGCCAGTAATGCTAGTGCGACCATAATTACAGGTATCTTAACCCAATCATTAGGAACAGTTGCCATAATATGAGTATTACATAGGTGATTATCCAAATTTCGCTGTCCGTGGATTTTGAACTCACAAGCTACCACTTGGAGGGTTGACAACTTATCCACTTCACTAAGTTGCCACACCCTTCACAACAATGTTCAAAGCAACATTGGCAAAAAGGTATTATCCATTCAATACATTCATAACAATTATATATATCTAGTATAGAACAATCTTTGTAGTTATTTTGAAAAGTTAAAGTATTGTATTTCATTGTTTAGATTTTAAAAAAATCTTTGAATTTTTTTTTACTTTACTATTATTCATTTTTATAATTAAAGATATGCATACAGATGTATTACAAATCCTAACTTTTATAGTTTATTAAGAATTAACTTTAATAGAAATAAAAACATGTTTTACAAAATATAAAAAAAAAACAAATTATAAATAAAAAATCTTTAAAATATAAGTATAAATTTATATAAAACTTATTAATATCTTTTATGATCATATCAAGAGCTTTATTATATGAATTAGCTAAACTGTTATTTAGTTCTGCAAGTTCTTTATTATGCTCTTGTTTCAAGTACAAGAAGAAGAATATAAAACTTAGTGTTAAGATTATAAGATAGATGATAAACATTCTCTTGTAAAAATAATATTCTCTCTCAAAATTCTTTGAATAAAATAACTGATTCATTCTCTTCAGATACTCCAGAAAGATTAATCATCCTGTTATCTAGCAATTGATTTAGTGTAAATTGAAATTCTTTAATTTATAATAAAACAGTAACTAGATCATTATTATACTCCATAATCAATTAATTGGAAGTTTAAATATCTTCAATAAAAAAGATCATATCTAAGTATAAATCTTGTTAAACATCAGTTAACTAACTCATCTTATAATAATCAAAAGATGAACTGTATTGTCTTGTATAGACTAAAATAGATAGTTTATTAAATAAAGACAATTTAATCAATATCAGTTTAAAATAAAATACATTTCGAATAAACATAAAAAATAACATTGTTGAGAAGATAAAAATGTAAATTTAAATCAAGTATGATAAAATGATTTATTGATGAATAAATACATATAATTTGCTATAAACTATACAATACTCTTTTTATACAATCTTATAATTTCTAAAACTATACTAAAAAAAATCTTAGTCGAATCAAATTTCTTTGTTACTAGATATTCAGACTTTCATATAACCTGTTTGTATAGGTTATTTTTATAGACAAAAATGATACTGGGTTCTGAACCATATTTACATTTTCTGGTATAATACCAAACATATATTCTACCAAAAACACAAGTTTTATAAAAAGATATAAATAGGTTTCATCTTTAAAAATTCTTTGTTCATTTATCAGAATTATTCAAGTATTCTTATACCAAAACCCAAATCTTACTTTTTTGTTTCTTAGAAAGGATATCTCTAATTATATTCTAATATGATTCTATATCAAAGCTGTTCTTTGTAATCATTTCATTATTATCTTACAACATTTTTTCAAAAATCGATACTTCAATTTTTTTAGTTAATTCTTTTTTGTCTTGTTTAATTTTTTCTGAAAATGCTTTATATTTTTCAGAACTAGAATAACAAAAACAATTTCTATCATTATCAAAAATTTTATCACATGAGTTTTCTATTTTGTATTTCTTATTTTTTATAATAATTTCTTCAGATAAAGAAACTACTTTTGATTACTTTTTAGTTTTTGAATTAGTTTTTTTTTTAGAGTTAGTTTTTTTTTCTAGTTCGTTTTCTTGATATTTGGTTTTTTTGTTTTTCATAATAGAGGCTTTCTTCTTAATACATAAGAGTCTAATATAAATTGAAATTGCTTTTTGGTATTATATTCAGGTTTTTAATTCTTGGTCAAGTTTGCATATTTATTTTAGAAAAAAAATATTTTGAATAAGTTAGTACTCTTTAAATAAAGAAATGATGTATTACAAATTTGTAATCCATAAAAGAAACTAATAAAAATAAAACTAAAATATCAGATGACTGTTAAGTGAGTGAAGCTTACTCTCACCAAAGAAACCAATAAAAATAAAACAGAAGTATCAGATGATTGTTGAATAAGTAAAGCTCATTCTAAGTAAAGAAATCAATAAAAATAAAAAAGAAGAATCAGATAACTATCAAGTAAGTAAAGCTTACTCTTAGTAAAGAAACCAATAAAATAAAACTAGAGTATTAGATAATATTGAGTAAGAAAGCTCACTCTCAGTAAAGAAACTAATAAAAGTAAAACTAGAGTATTAGATGACTATTAAGTAAGTGAAGCTCACTTTTTAACTCTAGGCCTTGTGATAGCAGTCCATGCATGGTATAGAAAAACACTACACCAAACATACTATTATATATAAATATTATATATCTATAAAACAAATATATAGTAATAAATAATAGATCATATATGTAAAATTACTATATCTTATTATACTTTTAATGATCAACATACTGGGAAACAGGCAACCAAGATCAGCACAAATTGGTTCTGCAAATGAATCTGGCCATATATCATTTGAAAAACATATAACTTGAACAGAAAAGAATAACGATTATGTTTATCAAGTACATAAAATTTCAAAAAAGTACATGTAGCTAAATCAGAAAGTATATAAAAATTCATGACTAATTGAATAGAAAAATTGGAGACAAAAATTTTTAATGATTGGATAAAACAGCAGAACAGGTGATTTACTGTGCATTTTTCAATTTTGAAAAGTATATAAAACTTTAATCATGTGATTTAATAGGTATTTCAGATTTAAACTACCTTTTATCCAATAGTATTTTGTAAAAATTCTGTAAGAAAAAATTTTTTTACCATTATGGAAAGTACATGAAATTTCATATTGTTATACTGTGCAACTTTGCAGATGTAAATCTGTAGATTTTGTATTATTTTTACATCCTTTATTCATTATTTACCAATAGTTTGATCAGAAATTTTTTTATTATAAATTTTCTTATCTGCATGCTAGTCAGTTTATGCAAACACATGATTTGAATTTTTTTATTATCAGCTAAATTTTGATTTTGACAATATTGGAACACAAAAAGAAATCCAAAACCCATCTCAAAATAGACAAATACTTTTTAAAAAGGAAATATTTCTTCAATTATGTGCCAAAACACAAACTGAACTGAAAGTGAAAGTTCAAACTTTAATATGATTAATATAAAATTTAGATGATTATACTTTATTGATAAAACCAAAAATGTACTCATCTTTACATCATTATAATAAAAAAAAAGATTATTTTGTAGCTAAATTTTAACCAAAAAATAAAATATAAAAGAAGCATTGAAAGATTATACAATATAAAAAACTATATTAATATTCATTTAATATTAAACCTATTGTTAAAACAAAAATAATCTAACACATTTCATTTACAAAAACTATCAAAGAACTAAAGATAAGAAAAAGCATAACAAGATACAACAGTTGGGTTGATAAAACTAATATAAAGATTGATTAAAAGTTATCTATTATTGATAAACATTTTTTTTGTTTATTATAAAGTCAAAGAGACAAAAAAATAATGAAAAGAGAAAGAAGAGAATTTTAATTCATGTTTATTTAGTTATATAATTTGTATTCATATAAAAAGTTGTAATTTACTTTTAGTTTAGTAACATTGTCATATCTAATTTTTATTTCAATAATAAAGATTTTTACAGATGAAAATAAATGTATTAAATTTTTATTCGACAATAATATTTTATATAAATCTACAAAAAGTAAGATATGTGAAGCAAACTTGTCTAGAAATAATAAAAGATTCATTTGTGTAAATAAAAGATACAGAAAGTCAGTTTCAATATTCAAAGATTCCTTCTTTTCAAAAAGACATATGAAATGCAATCTTACAATGATGTTTGGCTATTTTTAGTTGTCTAAATGCAATTATTACTTGATTAAAAAGATGACAGGCCATTTACCAAATACAATAACTGATTATATAAAATTCTATTGAGAATTAGTTATTGATACTTTAAAAGATTATAAAAGGAAATAGATAAAGAAGAAATTGTTGTTGAAATTGATAAATCTAAATTTGAAAGAAGAAAATATCATTATGGTAAAGTTATTAATGGTGTATGGATTATTGGTAGTATTAAAAGAACAGAACAAAAATGATGCTTTCTAATAAAAGTGCAAAAACATGATAAAGAAACAATTAAAGATATCTTAGATAAATATGTTAAAAAAAGATCTATTGTTTATACAGATTGTTGGAAAGGTTATCTGAATATTAATAAACTAGGATTCAAACATAAAACTGTTAACCATTTAGAAAATTTTGTGAATCACAAAACAGGTCATATACAAATATTATAGAAGGATTATAAAATAGTATCAAGTTACAAATTGCTCCATAAAATCAAAATAAAGACTTGATTAAATTACACTTATTCAAATTTATTTGGTGCAAAGTAAACAAAAACAGACTTTAAGATGCATTTATCAAAGCACTACATTCTATAGCATTTAACTATCTAATAATATTACATTGTAACAATTGCATGCATTAGTATATGCTAAACTATAGTTTAGCCATAGTATCATCATAGCTAGAAAAGACAGTTTCTATTAGTTATATATAAGTGTAATTTAAAGCATTATTTTTAATAATAGTTTGGTATATTGTGTGTTATTAAGTATTGATGAATATTTAGAAAAGATAGATATTAATAGATAGTATCTATAGTTAGATCATTGTGGAATGAAGTGGTTAGATAAGAGTTCTAGTTCATTTAATAAGTGTATATAGCATTCACTATAGTTGAGATTAATTAATATTACCAGTATAAAGTTATAAAGGTTAAGTAATATATAATTATAAGGATGTATATGTTTAAGAAGAAAATGAAGAGTTTGTGGATATGAAAATAGAGGTAGACCTTGATAGGCTAACCATTTATTATAACATAAATCTGAATTTAGTAGTGTATTATATAATAAGTCTTGTGATGTTTCCTTAAAGTAATATAATGCAATAAGGTTCAAGAAAATAAAGAGTTCTTTTATAGATTTACTTACTATATGCTTGGCTTTTATAGCTGTAAAGAGTACTATAGCCTGCTCTGTATGTTGAGTTTGGCTGTTATAAACTTGGTTCTCTGTATAAATAGACTTTTTCATCTGTTTACTTATATTATTCTCTTTTAAAAATAATCTATAAGAAGTGAAAAACATTATAATCTTAGAAGTGATAGCTACATTAATGTGTTTTAAAAAGAAATTAATTTTATTATTATACTTTAAGTAATTTAATTACTAATATAAAATTATATTTAAAAATATATTATTAAATTATATTAATTAATTTTATAAAAATAATGTCAAATTTTAGATTTTTAATAAAAAAATATAAAATTAAAAGTTTAAAAATATACAAAAAATTTCTATATCTGGTAATAATTTTTTTAACAATTACAATCTAAATTTAATAAAATTTTTATTATAAATAAATAATATAAGGTCAAAACATATACAAATTTTAGCTAAATTAAATTTATAGTTTTTAGAAAATTGCTCAAAAATTAAAGTTTATATTTTTAAAAAAGTATTTATAATATATAGATATTTTCTTAATATTTACTGATTTAGTATTTTCTAACTCTTTCTGCAGATCACTTATACCAAATTCTTGCTAAAAACATTTAATTATTTCTAAATATTTTACTAAGTTAATCTTACTTATACCATTAAGTAAAGTTGTTCAGCATATTTTTTGCTCCTAGGCAGCCAAGTTTTAAGTTCTAACAATATTTGGCTATTGAGAAAAGTTACAAAAACCAATATTTTAGTTTTTGCTTATTTGCTCAAAACTTTACTAATTAAATATACTCTGTTTATTAGTAGTTATTTACTCAGCTCATTAAGCTGGACATTTTGATATATATTTTGTCTTAAACAAACAAAAATCATCAAGTTATCCACAAAAAGGCAAAACCTAAAACCTGTCTTTGCAGGTTTTTTCATTGGCAATTTTAGGAAGTTTGCAGGGGTACCTCAGAAAATTCACTTTTCTGATACTCATTAAAATTTCCTAAACATCCAATTACCTTTTCCAAACATTACACATCTTTCAGATCCTTTCTAACTAGTCTAGAAATACAAAACAGAAAAAATTTTTTCAAAAAACCTATTTCTAACTATTTTTTGTGTAATATAAAATTGTGTATTATTATTGGCTACACAAGTTACATAGACTATGATACTTGTAATAGTCATAGTAATATTTTTAAGAAATATATACTATTTTTATAATAATATAAATTCTTAAAAAACAAAAATTCAAAAAATTCTTCTTTATAACAAATCTGATTTAATTACAAAATACTAACTCTTTCAAGCTCTGAACTTGACTCTGTTAATCTCGACTACTTTATGAAAACTTTTTTAAAAGTTTTGATATTGAAGTTTATAAAAAAACTCTATTATCTTCTTGTCCAATTCCTACTGGTAGACAACCAAACAACTGTTTTAATATTGAACTTAGAGGCAATACCAAATGTTGTCATTATTTCAAAGTTCTTAAAACTACTACTATAGTTATTTGCATTTGTGGCAAGTTTCATACCAACTTCATATCACAAAAAAATTTAACATATGAACAAACCCAATTTGGACAAGCTACCAAAAAATCCAAAGAGAAAAAAACTAATTGCAACTAACATTGCTGAGTCTACTGAATTTGTTTCACTATCTTCAACCTCTTCACCTTTATCATTTACATACCAACATATTTGTATTACTTGCAATCAACCTAATACTTGTAAAGTAACCAACAATAGGCATTATTTAGCTACTGATGCTTTGTTATTTAATAACAAACTATATCATAAATTCTGTATTAAAAATTAAATTAATTTACAACAAGGCTTTTTCAAAACGCTCAACAAAGCTCTTCTATAAACTCTTAACAAAACCTTTCTAAAAATCTTACTTTATTTGCAGATAAACTTTGACAAACACTTATTCAACAAAAACCTCAAAACCCACTTATCTCTCAACTTGATTCTTTAACACCATTAAATAATAATCAAAACAATGATAATGAAGAAATAGATATTGATGACACAATTACTACAAACAACAAGCAACAGCAACAATAACAACACCAAAAACAACAACAAAAACAACAAACAACTCAACAAGATGTACCTTTATCTTCTAATACTAAAACCAAAAATAATCCATCATTCTACTTTTAGCCAATTTTCTTATTATATTAGATATAAAAAACAACACTAAACTATAAACCTAACTATTTAGAGACTTATTCAATTTTCTTAAACAACATCTTTTTGACTTCTATCCAGAAAAGAAAATTAAACCGACAACAGAAAATCATAAAGCTCTTACAGCTAGCTTCTATTATATTATTCATAAAATGGCTGGAGCTTAACCAAAATTTTTTTCTGATATTGTTTTCTAATCCAATCCTAATATTGATTGTGAAGCTACAATTTCTTTTGACATTTTAGAAAGAAGCTTTAAAAAACTTATTCTTAAATTTACTACTATTTTATTTACTAAACTAAATTACACTGAAATTTTTGCATCACCTGTTACTGTTCCTCCATACAAAACTTAAAACTGATTACAATTTTGTATTAATCTTGTCAGAATATATCTTTATTTATTTGACAATTATTAATTTATTAACTACACAAAATTTGCTGAGAATATTAAGCTAAGACCTAAAAGATTTACTGTTAGCTCATCAGTAATTAATACTAACAAAGAAGACCAATATATAAAAATTAAAATGAATAAAAGATTTAATATTCACCTTCTTTTTAACTTTCTTGTAACTCTCTTTCTTGAAAAATACAATATTTCATCACTTAATAACTCTGGAAACCATTTTAATGAATGGTTTAAAACTTTTTTTCCTTTATACAATTGCCAATTTACTGAATTTCTTAATGAAACCAAAGTTAAAAATGCACTAAAATTTTAATTCCAACAACAATTTATCAAACACCTTAAAGAACTTCTTTCTACTAAAATTTTTTTTAAAGAACCTTATAATTTTCAAGAATGATGCAATAAAGCTATTTGGCATACTAATTATTATATATATACTTGTACTGACTCTGACTGTATACATCTTGATAAAACCAAACTCAAAGAAAAAGAAAAAGAAATACACCTAGCAACAATCAACCAGATTATCATATATACACTTTTACAGTGACCTTCTTAAAGAAACTCTGAACAAATCTTATTCACAATATCCAAAAACAGAAAGTGAAACCTGGAAACATCTTAATCTTGATGTTTCAATTTTTTATATTAATGGCAAACATGAAGCAACTTTTAAAGAAAAAATTTCAACACAACTTCTTGATGACCTTGCAACCAAAGCTGAAGAATATGTATATGCCAACAATCTAACCAAAACAAACTCTAAATGTAAAAGCTACTACTTTTATCAATACCTTAAAATTTACCAAAACATTGCTGCACAAAATCATAACATCAACAAACTTAATCAACAGCAAGCTATTGACTTTCTCACAACTAAAGTTATTGATACAAACAATTTAGCTCATGTTATTACTTATTTTAACACAAATGATATTTCTATGAACTTCCTTGAAGTTGTTAAACATTTTCAAAAAAAGCATATCCTGAGACAGAAACAACTTTACAAAACAAATTTAACTTACAATTTCAAGAACCAACAACTTTGGAAGATTTACTCTTTCTTACAAATACTTCTTTTCAATAAATTCCTCTGTAGATCATATTAATGCAGTTACCACTTTTAAGATTATGATGTCCTCCACTTTAAGTGGACTATTTTTAAAAGAGAATAATATAAGTAGACAGATGGAAAAGTCTATTTACATGAAGAACTATGTTTATAATGGCCAGACTCAATGTACAGAGCAAGCTATGGCACTCTTCGTAGCTATAAAAGCTGAGCATATGGTGATTGAATTTACAGAGAAACTTTTTACTTTCTTGAATCTTATTGCATCATCATACTTCAAGGAAACACCACAAGACCCATCATACAATACATTAGTTGATCCAGACTCATGCTATAACAAATGGCTAGCCCATCAAGGTCTACCTTTACTTCCACATTCACAAATTCTTTATTCCTTTCTTGAATACATACATCCTTACAATTATATATCATTTAATCTTTACAACTTTACACTGACAATACTAATTAAACTAGACTATAGTGAGTGCTTAATACACTTATCAAATGAACCAGAACCTTTATCTGACCACTTTATTTCACAATGATCTGGTTATAGATTCTATCTATCAATACCTATTCCTTTAAAATATTTTTCAATACTTAATAACACACAATATACCAAACCTGTTCTTGAAGTTAATGCTATAAATTATACTTATCCACAGCTGATAGAAACTGTTCTATCTGGCTATGATTATACTATTATTGTCAACAAACACTATGGTTCTATACAACTTTATACATGCTATAATAAATTCTTAGCCTATAACCATCTTTTATTACTTTCATATTCACAAACAATTGTTTCTTTCTTACAACATGTTTATAGTTTTGATTACTTACTAAGTAATGCCTGTGATTATACCTTAACTATTTTTATTAAAAATGATTATAGTTAAGCCCATGTTTACTTTTTATGTAAACATAAACCTTTATCTAATCATTTTATACTATCACTTCAAGCTATTTAGCTTTATTCAAACATCTTACTAAAATCAAATACAACTCAAGATAATTCTTTTAACTTAACAATTCCATACTTAACAATATTTACACCAAACTCTCCATCTTTTACACCTTCAATACTACTACAACAAACTTTATCTTCTTCTATTCCTTTATTACCACTCTCAACCTTAATACTGTATTCACCCCAAATTTCTATATCTATGCAAAACCTGTGAGACCTTTATTTAAACATTGCAACACATAATGTTCAAGGATTCAACACAATAACCAAAAAAGAAACATGACAAAACTACTGTCTTTACAATAACATTGATATTACCTGTATCACTGAAACAAAAATTGCCAATACTACTAACTTTCATTTTTGTAACAATAATCTGTTTACCTATTTTTGGGCAAACTCTAAGAATTCTGCAGAAGGTGCTGCTATTATGATTCGCAACCACCTTCAACCACATGTACACAACTGTCAAATACATGCTGAAGGTGCAGTAGCCTTAGATCTCTTTTTCAAAAGTAAAATTAAACTCTGTATTATAGCAGTTTATCTCTCCTCCACTAATATACATCAACACAACAAAACACAAGTAACAGTCATCTCATAGATTCAACAAGACTACTAACTCAACCTTTATCCAATTATTCTCAGTGACTTTAATACACATGATAATATTTGTAGCTCATCATCTAAATTCTGACTAACTAACTACTTATATCAAACCATCATATATGACCTTGGGGCACATATTGATAACAAACATTATATATAGTCAAACAATACTAGTCAAAGCCGTATTGACTACATATGAACTGATTCATTTAATTTACAGTTCTTCATCTCATATAGCCTTAATGATAGTAGCTACTCTACATCAAGTGACCATTCTATTCTTCTTTCTTCATGGTCTTTTATTAATGCATTTAGCAAACCTCCATGCTATTATACTGGCATTAGTTATAAAATTTTTAATTACAAAGTCATGTTATTAGAAAAATAAACAGAATTTTCTGACTTGCTTTCACAAAAACTCAACTCATATAATACTTCACTTGACTACAATACTAATGAAAGCATAGAAACTACTTGGCATAAAATCGAACACTCAATTATTTATTCTGCTATACACTCAATACCTAACAAAAAATCTCACAAACATAGCTACAACTACAAGTACTTACCTTACAACACCTTACTTCACCTATCACTTAAAAAACTTAGACACTTAATCAAAATTGTTAAAAATCCTAACAATAATTTAAATATTAATCCAATCAATTTCAAGATTCAAAATATAAATAAAAGATTCAACTATAATCTTCAAACCTTGTCTTCTAACCAAAATTCAGAACTTAACAATGAACTTAGCATGCACAAGATATTTGAAAACAGCTTTATCATGCACACCATCTTGAAAACTCCCTATTACTCTGACAACAAATTCAACAAGCTACTGAAAAGAGATGTGAAACACTTTCTACACATTCTAAACAAGCCATTAACAGCATCCTTAATCGTTACAAATCTCCTATTCACTTTTTAAACATTAAACTACCTAACCAACTAGTTACAGAACTACACCTCTTTAAACAACACATACAATCTTACTTTCTTAACTGGACAGCACATCGACCAATTGACAAAACTTATTTCATAATTTTTGGTTTACACAATATCAACCACAAGCACACATTGATGCACAATGGTATAACCCTCTTACCACTTCTATTATGAAAGAAGAAGTGCTTCAAACTATAGCAAAACTTCTAAATAGAAAAGCCTGTGGACCTACAGATATTAGTTATGAAATGCTCAAACATGCAGGTGCTACTTGCATTAAAGCCATAACTGCCCTATTTAACCAATGCCTTAACTCAAGCCAAATACCTAAACAATAGAAACATAGCAGAATTTATCCAATTTCAAAGTGAAATACATTTGATGGAGATTTCAACCTTACTCATCCTATAAGCCTTATTGAACATATCTGCAAAGTTTATACAAAGATTACTACTAACAGAATCAGTAAAATATTTTTACAACACCCAATTCTTTCATCATATAACTATGTTGCTTTGCCTAACAATAGTACCTCAATATCCATATACATACTCAATAACCTTACTGAAGATGCATCATGCAATCAAAAACCAATTTGGCTTTTGTTCCAAGATATGAGCAAAGCTTATGATTCAGTTAATTTTGAACTTCTTAAATACTTTTTGCAGCATCTTGCCCTTTCTGATACTTTTATTAACACTATTATTAATCTACTCACTGATTGACAAAATCAAGTTATTAGAAATCTTGGTCTTACCTCTTCATATTCAGTCCATAATGGTATCGACTAGAGAGAAACTATTACTTTACTTTTATAGAGAATATACTATGACCTACTTATCTTATACATTTACAATAACTTTAATGAATATAACACTAAAGTTTCCTGGCCAACTAATCTTAAAAATCAAACATTTAACAAACTTGAATCCTACTGCTCTGTTCTTGCTTATATGGATGACACTCTATAAATTGCATTTTTACAGCAAGAACTCTCACAAATTCTGTTAATAGCAAAATCCTTTTACAACATGGCCAACATCCAAATCAATCCTACCAAATCAATACTTACAACTAATAACCTTCCAACTAATTACAGTCCTATTATTTATAATAATCATTTACTTAACCTTCATCCTTCAAATGAACCATTTAAGTTTTCAGGATGCTGGTTTACACTTAACAACAAGCAAACAAAACAAACTAAGCTTATTACAGCTAAATTATCACATCTTATAAAAATTGCAAGTACTAAAAAGATCACTGACACACATGCACAATATATTATCAATACAATTATTATTCTTACAATTGAATATCATTTCCATAATATTGTTCTAAGTTAGAATACATGTAACAAAATTCTTACCAATCACATTGAACTTGTTAAAAGCAAAGCCAAATTTAGCTGTACAATTCCTACTAGTATACTACTCCATTCTCAACTATATAATATTTGAAATATATAGAATATTTAACTTCAATACCATATTACAAATTATACTAAAAGACTTAACTCTCCAGATCTTCTTGGTATTAGCATTTGCATTTGGCTTTAACAGCTTCAAAACAATCTTTGGTTATCTATTAGCATCTTAATTCATAAGAATCCTATTATTGATAGACCAAACAAAATACTACTAATTTTAAAATAATTCAACTTTTTAAACATCTTGGTATTATATTCACTTCTAACCCAACTTACAACATTCTATACACTATACAACAAGGTTCTATCTCATTAGAATCTTTGCTTTCCTCACACCCAAAATACCCAACTTTCAAAAAACAACTTAAGCATCATGGTATTCTATACCTTGATCAACTTATTACATTCAACAACTCATGCTTATTGGACTGGAAACACATCTTTCCTTATATTTACAAGATTCCTAAAGACAAACAGCCATTTTGGTTTACTTATTTAGAAGACCAAGTTACAAGCCACTCTTACAATCACACATTTTATCAATGCCTACACTTACCTGATACAAACTACTATAGTTATACAACTGGACACTTCTCATCTCACAAAAAAACCATGGCTTATTACAGTACTTGATGATCAAATTATTGCTGACAAAGCCAGAAGGCAACCTTCTGCATCTAGATCTATTCTTATTATATATTGGCAATGTAATATTGAATTACAATTTACTTGACTTTATTTACTTCTATTTATTCAATTATATATATATCCAGGCTGTTCTCTTAACTTTCAAACAATTCCTAACAAATGTACAATTGCTATTCCTACTAATCTTTTAACTCGATTCTTGAGTTAAGTTAACACTTATAACAAAACTCTTAATTTTAATGCTAACCATCTTGACCTTATATATTCTATTGCAATTCGACATTCTACTCAAATTCCAGACCTTTCAAATATTACTATTGCTACTCAACTAATTTCTACAATTTTCGAACCTTGTTTACTTATATACAATCTTCAACAAATAGCCAACTATAATACTAATTTGTCAGAACTTCACTTTTACACAGATGATTCTGTTATTGACTTGGGTACTTCACAATACTCTATGGGTATTGGATGGGTCCAAATTTTTAATAACTCTATACTATACACATTCTAAGCTCAAACAAAACTATAGATTTGTTTATTTAAAGCTGAACTTATCACTATTCTATCTGCTCTTATTACAGCCCCTAGAAATAGTATTATAAATATATATACAGACTTTCAATCTATAATTTACAAATATCAAAACATTGTAAACTCTTCTACAACCTTATCCTATATATATACACCATACTTTTCATTATAGAACTTACTCATCAACTTTGTCAACTTATACAAAATTTAAATTATTTTTCACAAAGTAACTGCACATCAAGACAATATGTACAACAACCTTGCTGACCAACTAGCATAAAACCATTATAACCTACCATATCTAATTTTTATGTCATACAATATTTATAATTTATCTTATACTCTAAATCTTGAAAACTTCTCTTTAAAATTACCTATTTGTCACAGTATTTGTATAATCTGTTATGCACATATTTATGCTTTATGGACTACACAAAACTGATTTCAAAAGTGAAACAAAATCTTCAACCAAATTAATTAGCAAGCTACTTGGCTATATATTAACTACAATCAAAAAATCTCAAACTTTTCACATAGCTTTCAATCTTCAGCTTTTAAATTTTTCAGAATTAAAATTCTACTTAATGATCTTTCTACTTCACACACTTTACACAAATGATACCACTCATATCCACCAACTTGTCACCAATGCCATGAAATCAGTTCCCACCTTTATTGAATAATATGTCCATCTGATCAACTGCTATACAAGCTTATTGACAGCTCATTACAACATACTTTAAATACAAATACACTTGATACCACTTCTGAAACTATAACTGAACTTTACTACCATATTAGACAACTGTATTGTATAACTACACACAACACAGTAGACTTATTATCAGTCTTTTCAACTCTATTAGGCCTAGTGCCAAATGAAATTATTTCTATTATCTCAAACCTATTATCTAAAAAAACAGCTATAACTCTTATTATAAAGTTTTTACTTTATCTTAACCATCAAATATATTATAAAATTTGGACTTCTTACTGTATTTCAAGATCAACAGCTCATCCTCCCATTTTTAATTTACCTTCCAAGCTTACTTTACACTCATCTCAATCTTTTCTTTTTAACTCAATTCACTCTAAAATTAATTCTTAGTATATACAATAAATAAAATACCAAATTAACCTTTCATATATTATTACAAACACCCAAATCTAGATGAGCCTTGGCCATTCCTATTGGTTTAGGTTGCAGATAAACTAGTCTAAGCTTCTATTCTTTTTATAATATTTTTAAAAGTAAATTTATACTTTATGTAAAAATTTCAAATAAATATTCAATAAAGATAGAGACATGGCCTCACCATTAATATTA
>CAJVQA010005826.1:0-15613 GCA_910591915.1 Cetraspora pellucida
AAAAAATTAGAGACAATAAAAATTTAAATATAGAACAAGTGCGTGTACTTGAGGGTCACAGCAAGAAAGCAGCATATCCTATGTTAGAAAAGAAGTTGTTGGAATTTGTTAAAACAAAAAGGAAAGAAAAAGGCACAGTAACTACATCAATGATTATAAAAAAGGCCAAAGCTTTAGGTGAAGCCATGAATATTGAGGGTATGAAGTTTTCACGTAAGTGGGCTGAGCGGTTCAAGAAAAGGCATAAATTAATAAAGCATGCTCAAACACAAGTAGCACAAAAAGTCCCTGAGAATAAGCCTTTAATCATTAAAAATTTCCTTAAAACCTCTCGTAAAAAAATGTATGCTATTGAAAAAAAATATATTTTATCCTTTGACGAAACACCTATGTGGTTCGATATTCCACGGGATTCGACAATCAATTTCAAAGATGCTCATGAGGTGTTAGTTAAAACTACAGGTAATGAAAAACTATAATTTACAGTAGTTTTGGATTGTAAGGCAGCCAGGAAGAAACTCCCACCAGCAGTAATCTTTAAATTAAAAAAAAAACTAAAAGGCAGATTTCTGCGAGATGTTGTAGTAGCAACTGCACCTTCTGCAACTATGACTAGAGATTTAATGATTTCTATGTATATTTCACGAGTTATTAGAGCTAGGCCAAATGGATTTTTCAAAAGCAAAGGCATTATTTTTGTTGATGGACATCTTAGTCATAATCATGATAATGTAATTAAAGCAATAAATGCAGAAGATTTGGATGTGTTAGAAATACCCAGAGGAACCACTAGTGTTTTGCAGCTACTAGATGTTTCTGTAAACAAGCCTTTTAAAAGTAGAATGAGAAAAAGGTAGAAAGAATAGATGGATAAAGGAAAAAAATTATATACTAAAAAAGGAAACCAAAAAAAAGCACTATATAAGCTTGTTTGTGAATGGGTATCTGAGATGTGGAGGGAAATCAGTCCAAATATTTTAGTCAAATCTTTCAAAGCAAGCAGGCTTGTACTTAATCCTAATGGTAGTGAAGATAATAAAATGTCACACTGCCTCCAAGCTATTGTTGAAACCGTCTGGATGAATTGCTAATCGAAGATACATATTCAGAAGAAGAGCCAAATTATGATAATAGTGAGCTGGATGATGATGGGTTGGACGATAGTAGGGCATATGATGATGAGCTAGATGATGGTGAATTGGATAGTGAGCTGAATAATAAGTTTGATAAAGAAATTGATCCCGATTATAATGATGAGAGTATTGTATATTTAGATAAAAAAATGCAAAATAATGAGACAATGGTAATTGATTAATAATAATAATTGATTGACCAATAAATAAATAAATAAAATTTCAGGGGGAGAATTATATAGTGTATTTATTTTCCTGTGTAAATATTTATACATTTCAATAGGCTAGATTATTTGTAAAGGTAAGTGATTATTTGTTTTCTTGATTGAATTTCTATTAAATGGAATAACTACTTTAATTAAAGAAAACTATTCAATTAAGTGTTTTTATAATATCCTATTATCATAAATCCACTTAGCATATTTACTATTACGAAGTATTAGATTAACAAATTAACATAATTTAATATTTTACCATGAAGGTTATGAGCTGCATTAAATATAATTAGAAAATCATTTTACTGCGAAGGTTGTGAATGATATAAGGTATAATATATTGTAGATTAAAGTTTGGTTAAAGCTTGAGGTAAAATTTTTTTTTCTAATTATGAAATTCTTATATTAAATTTAATTAAATATGCTATAATTGCTTTTTACTTAGTTAACCGATTATTATGAAACCAAATGTCCAAAAAAATTTTTATCAACTTGTGTTTACACTAAGGCTTTATATTATAAAAAGTTTAGCTTTTATTCATTAATATCTTGTAGCTATCATTATATAATATAAAATCTAATATGTAAACAAAGTTAGTATATAATGAACAAATATAATTTTTTTATGTCTCAGCAACTAATAACATAAATCTAATATTTTATTAGAGTATATCTGGACCAACTCCTCCTGTCTGCTATTTTTTCTCGATCGCTTAAATTAAAAGCCTCTGATGGATATATAAGATTTGGTGTTAGTAACTTATAACTGCAACTCTGATCTATAGATTTTAGATATCGCAATATATTAATGGTCAACTGAGAATACTTTAAAACTAACTCTTACAGAGCATAATATGAAATTAGTAGATGGCATCAGCATTAATACCAAGTATTGTGCCAACAATATCTGCATAAAATTTATTAACAGTTAATGATTGTTTATTTATGCAACAGATGATAGTTAACTAAATCATATATATATAACTTGTATCGATGTTGTTTGTCAAAATTTCTTTATATAACTCATTTTTTAACCTCATATATGATAAAAGTGTTTATGGCTTATGGCTTAAATGATCTACCCTTTAAAAAAAACATGATGACAAACATAAAGTATATGTCAACCTGGCATAGTCTAAAAGTTCCTTTGGAAGAGTTAAGATTAGACACTACTTTGAAATGTGGTTAAACGTTTAGGTGAAAAGTTTTTGATGAAAATCAATAGTATGCTATTATCATTATATGATAAGAAAATAGAAGAATTGCTTGCAAGCTTTGATAAATTAATTTTTTCTATATTTGATTTTTTTAATAGATATAACTTTTAAGTTATCCATTTTAGAATTTCTGAATTGAAAAAATCTACTTAGTAGTACAAGTTCTTTGTTATGCCATTCTTTGTCAAATTTAATATATAAGTGCCTAGCAGAATTGAGATCAAAAAGAACCAAGGCATTCATGCTAGAATCTACTAAATATAGCATAGTAATGAAATTCGAATCAAAAGATGAACAGAAAGCATTCATTAATCGATTTGTTAAAAATGAAATACTAGTGAAATTGGAATTGAAAAAGATGAAAATGAAATATTTGAGATGTAAGTATTGTGGAATTAGAGTTAAAAATAGAAAATATCAGTGGAATTGAAGTCAAAAAATAAGTTTGATGTTTATTAATTTGTTAAAATAGGTGTGTTAGTGGAATTGAGATTAAAAAAAGATGAATGTACGATAAAGTGTTCATTATTATATCTGCGAGAATATAATTTTCTAAAACTGATAATCGAGATTGTACTTTATTAATTTACTAAAATAGCAATGCTAGTAAATTTAGTATTGAAAAGAATAAACATAAAGTAAGATGTTAGTTATTATGTCTGCTAAAAAGAAAACATACCCAATATTTGCTGATTATTGATAATAAATGAACACCATTCATTCATTTTTTTTAACACTAATTTCTTTTTCATAGCAATATGCAAGTAAGTTTATTCTGTTAGAATTTCCCATATCAGCTGATTTTTATAAATAAAAGCTACATGTTTATTATTTTCAATACCAATTCGAATTGAATTGGAGTTACAAGGTCATTAATTAACCTTTTAAAATAAAAAATCTTAATGCAATTGGAAATATTTATTGAAACAAAAAAATAGTAGAATTGAAGTTAAAATAATTAAAATGTTTATTTAAATAGAAAACGCAGTTACAAATATATAATAAAGATTTATTAATTAATATAAAGTAATGAATTTAATTTATAAATGCATCTATTACTAGCTATTTTATGAATTCTAAGACATAAAATCAAATTATCAATATTTATATGATTACCTTATATGGGTATGCATTATTTCAGGATGTGTATAGGTGTTATTTTGAAATCATAATTTTATTTTTAGGAGGTCCAAATTTCGAAATAATACTTACAGGCATTATTCCACAAAAATATGATAATTCTTATACTGCTTTTGTATTTAACTATATATACTTTTGTTCAATTAAGTGCATTTTTTTATTTATATTATAAAAGTTTTGCTATTTTATCTAATTAAATATTAGCAATTTTTTGAAACTTACAAGTTGTGAGTTTTGTTTATCCAATACATTGTTTACTGTATAATTAAAGTTACTCATAATAACTATTTGCATTTGTTTTTTTTACTTATAATAACCTTTACTATTTTTTACTAAATGCTTTTTTCTACTTTGTTATTTGATAATATATAAACTCTTATTGTATTAATTCTATTTGTTTAAAATATAATATAATCTCTATTATATATTTATTAATCTTCTTAACTGCATTTATATGTTTTTCTTAATGTTCTTTTACTAAAATCTCTATATCTGATTTTTTTTTTGTCTTCTTCTGTATTACTCTGATATTTAATATATCTTAATTATTTTGTATATTAAGAATTTATTTTCTCTTTCTGCAAGATTCATTTCTGTAATATTTAATATTGCAAATTTTTTTTTCTGTTTAGCTAAGCAAATTTTCAAGCTTTTAATTTTTGGTTTTTAATTTATTAATATTATAATATGCTATTTTTATTTTTTTTTATTTTTTTCTTAATTAGTTTTGTTCTGTTTCTATGTTTTCTAATTTTTTTTTTTCTTTTTTTTTCTTTTTAATGAGAAGATCTTATTCTTTTTTTAAATACTTCTTTTTTTCTTTACAAAAATTCTTTAAGCTTCTTATTTGTTCTTATTAGTTTAACTAGAATGCTTTAAGAAACAAGTTGCATAGGTTTTTTATAATTTTTTTCTAGTTATTTTTAATCTTTCTAGTTTTTTTAGTATTTGACCTAGTATGTTTTCTATATTTAATATTTGCTCTTGTAGTTTTTTTTATATTTTTAATCTCTTTTTTTGATCTTTTTTGTTTCTAGTTTAGCAGTTAGGGTTTTTTTATCTTTTTTTTTATTTCAATTGCTTTTACTTTCTTATTATTTCTTCTATCTTTTGACCTTATGTTATATTTATTCTTTTCATAAATTTCTCTATAATTATATACTCTTCTTCTAAGTTAGAGTCTTTTATCTTTTCTTTTTTTTGTATCTTTTGTCTTACTACTATTTTTATAAAATTTTCTGTTTACTCTTTTTGGTTTAACTTTTCAAAACACTGAGACTTATTGTATTAGACCTTTTTTTTAGTAGTTTTATTATATCTGCTGTCACGATCTAAAGTAGGATCATTGATAATTTATTAAAGATGATTACATAATTAAACAGTAGTATAACATATATGTAGCGTAATTAGCAGATATAGGGTATATAGCATAATTAGTAAACATAGCATATATAGCATATATAGCGTATATAGTGTATATGGCGTATATAGCAGATATAGTGCATAAAGTAGATATAGCGCATAAAGTAGATATAGCGCATAAAGTAGATATAGCATATATAGTATATAGAGTGTAAATAGTGTATTTAGCAAATAGGGAAAAAGTATATAAGTAATGCGCTTAAAATGTAAATAGAACATACAAAATACAGAATAGAGAATATAGAACACACAGGATATAGAATATAGTAATAAATACTCACCTTATACTCACCAAATCCAACGCCTCTTTCGAGTATTGTGATGCCCTACGTTACACTAACGACCTATCGGCTACTCTATGAATAGGGAATTCTAGGATAGTTCCGTCTTGCATCATTACATTTGGTGGATTACTGTGAGATTGTCTGACTCCCCCCCTTTCCCCGATGCAAAAAAGAGAAAAAGTTGAGTAAGAAGAGAGGTTAAATATAAAACAAAGGAAAGAAACAGTAAAAAGAAACTCACCAATGTACCATGTGAACGAAAGCCAACGTACCGGCAAAAAAAAGGATCACCTCTTGAAATGACGTACTGACACCGATGCACCGTATGAAGGACAAAAGCCAACGTACCAGCAATAAAGAATTAAATCGCCAAATTGAGACCTTACCAACGTACCGTGTAAAGGAAGAAAGTAGATTAAATTAGGGAAAGACAAACAAGTATTAAAAGAACAAGGAAAGAAAGAAAAAACTTACCTGAAAAAAAACTGGCTAATGTATCGGCAAGAAAGAATATACCCGTTATAAACATACTTACCAGAAATTGGAAAAAAATAGAAGAGAAAGAAAATTTCCATTAGTAAATTGATAAAGGATAACAAAAAAAAAAAAAAAAGTGATACTTTATCTGAAATCCGAAGAACAGAATCTAGCCCAGGTTTTGGTGTTCTGGCAAAGTTAAAAACGTTAGTATTGTAGAAATAACAAGAAAACAGAAGAAGAAAAGCAAAAGATACTTCCTGATTCATGGCTGAACTATTCAACAAACAAAAAGAACACAAAGATACCAGATAACTGGTGAATCCAGGAAACAAAAAGAAATCACCAAGCAGCAAACGACAAAAGCAGCCAGTAGCAGTTTTGTTTTAAAAAAAAAAAAAAAAAAAAAAAAAAAAACAAACTGTTAGTATAAAAAAATTGCAATAGAACCAACAAAAAAAAAAAGAAGTAAATACTTCCCGATTGGATTAGTCCAGTATCTAACACCCAACGAAAGAAATTGATATACCAACCTAGTTATACGTGCCTACCTATTATACAATAAAAGTATAATATCAGAATACCTTGAAAGTAAAAGGAAAATTTTAATTTAAAGGATTAACAAAATAAACTTGGAACCTAAAAGTTAAAGTAAAAATAAAGTTACAGGTTTGGAAAAATAAACCTGTAGTTACTAGAAGTTTAGAGCCAAAATTAACACTAATAATCACTAGACTACACATAAAAAAAAAAAAAAAAAAAAAAAAAAAATATATGAAATATACAAACTGACCATATCTAACAGAAACTGCCAGCAATACAAAACCCAAACAAAAGCAACTCAACGACAGCAAGCCCAGAGGAACTGCAGAAATCATAAACCAGCACCAAAGTCCTTTTGAAAGAAGTCCCAATGCCCCTATTGCTGTATAAGAGGACACATTGTGTCCATGTGCCCAGCAGTGAGAAAGCTAGATTTGGAGTGTACCAGGCTTCTTACAACACTTACTGTAGGGCAACTCCAAAAGGTCCAAGAAATGGTCGATGAAAACTTCAGATACACCCTTGATGATAAGCAGATACCTGAGGCCCTGAAATTTACATTGGAATTTGTGGAAAACATGCTAAATGATGAAAGTAAATTGGATGAAAGGAATAAAGAGAGCCTGGCACCAGTAGACAATTATTATAAGAACACCCCTGTGGTCTCCTCGAACCTTGAAAGTAATAAATGGAAACCTGAAGAAAAAGATCTAAAAAAGAAGATTAAAAATAAAAAGTCCAACGTAAAAGCTTCACTAGAGGAAGTACTCACAGTGCATGACACCTTACCCTGGAAAGTGTATTGGAAAAAAACTGAAAAACTTGAAAATTACTCTAATAATGTGAGTTACGTTGATGAAATATATAAACTTGGAAGGTGTCATCAACATGAAAATAATGTTAACAAAGATGAACATAAAGCTTTCAGTTATTATCGAAAATCTACAGATATAGTTGATTTTAATGGAACATTTAATGTTGGTTATCACTATAAAAATGAGAATGTAAATGCCCAAAGTAATGATAATGAATGCTATGAAAATGCAATTGAAGTTAAAAATGATGAACAAATTGTAGTTGAAAATGATGAACAAATTGGTGTAGAAAAAGATAGACAAATTGGAATTGGAAAAGACGAACAAATCAGAATCAAAAAGGATGAACGCATTGGAGCTGAGAAGGATGAACATATTGGAGTTGAAAATAATGAACAAAGTGGAGTTGAAAAAGCTAAACACATTGAAGTTGGAGGAGATGAACGAATTGGAGTTGAAAGAGACGAAAAACCAGCATGGGAATAGTATTCAAAATCCATTAAAGATGGATGATGAACCCTGTTGGAAAACCTGGACCAGGCCTGTGATAAATGGAAAGAAAAGGTATATGAGTTTAAAACATGGATGAACGAAATAAAAAGGACAGTAAAGCGTGGCAAAACCTACCCGAAACCACATGATCAAGGACTAAAAGGCGACGAAAAAAGAGAAATTACCGAAGTTACTGCATGCAAAAGACAAGCAATTTCACTGACCCCTGAAATAACAACCCCAGTTTTGAATGATAGACCTAAAGAAAAGAAGAAACCGTAGTTAGAGATCAGTAAAGGGCGCACCAATGAAACGAAAGGTATTGTCCGATACTTATCGATATGCCAATTAGCCCTCAAGATATTTGACCTAGAGGGAAGTGGCAGATATTCGACCCTGGTGGAGAATTCCTTCTAAGAAAACGATTAGTGTGCAGTAAACCGTAGTAAAAAAAAAAAAAAAAAAATCTAAAATGATAATATCTTCATAATAATTAGTCAACCATCCTACACATTGTAAGTATAGTGCCCTCGCCGTACCAACCTGCCGAAAATCTGCGAAGCTTGATTTAATTCATGAAACGAATATATTAAAGTGGAGAGAAATGTCACGATCTAAAGTAGGATCGTCAATAATTTATTAAAGATAATTACATAATTAAACAGTAGTATAGCATATATGTAGCATAATTAGCAGATATAGGGTATATAGCGTAATTAGTAAACATAGCGTATATAGCGTATATAGCATATATAGCATATATAGCAGATATAGTGCATAAGTAGATATAGCATATAAAGTAGATATAGCATATATAGTATATAAAGCGTAAATAGTGTATTTAGCAGATAGGGAAAAAGTATATAAGTAATGTGCTTAAAATATAAATAGAACATACAGAATACAGAATAGAGAATATAGAACACACAGGACATAGAATATAGTAATAAATACCCACCTTACACTCGCCAAATCCAATGCCTCTTTCAAGTGTTGTGATGCTCTACATTATGCTAACGACCTATTGGCTACCCTATGAATAGTGAATTCTAGGGTAGTTCCGTCTTGCATCATTACACTGCCTAATTTTAAAATAATATTATTGTATAACTTCTTGATTTTCTTTATTTATTTAGTGAAATATATACTTTATTGCCTTTCTGACTTTAAGTTTTAATAATAGAATTAGTTCAATAATTTTTTTTGATATTTTTTTCAATTTCATAATAAATTAATTTTTTTCTTCTTTTTTTTTCTTTTCTTCTTTACAAATTGTTATTCTTGCTAACTTTTTATTTCTTAAAAAAATTATTCATGAAAATACTTGTTTATTTTTTTTCTTTATTTTTATTACTGCTATTGTTTTATATATACTTCTTTTGATCTTGCATTCTGTTATTTTGTCTATCTTTTTTACTAAGCATTTAATCTTATACTCTAAGATCTCTTTTAGTAAATCTTATATTATTAATATTACTGTATTTTCTTTATTTTTTTGTCTATATTTTTCTTTTTTTAATTAAAGATCTTGTTCTTTGTTCCTTTAGCATTCTTTATATTTTCTTCTTTTTTTATTAATTTATCTTTCTGCTTTAATTTCTCTTTCTTTTTAGTCTTATTTTTTTCTGTTTTATTTATATTTAAAATCATTCTAAATCAGTATTGTGTTTTTTTTAGATCTTGTTAATTGCTTTTTTTTTGTTATATTTGCAATTAATAATTCAAGTATTATTTTTTTTAAATAGTTTTTTAACATCTTTAATATGTTTGTTAAATACTAATAATTTTTTAACAAATTTTGTTCTTTCTTTTTGCAAGCTACTTAATACATTGTATGCTAGTATTTTCATTACATATATTTTTTATTATTATAATTTTTGTTTGAAGATAACTAGATGCTTTGTTCTAGTGATGCTTTTATAAAATTACTTTTATCTTCTGTCATTCAGCTTTATGAATTTCTTCTTTTTTATTCATTTTACTTTTTTTTTGGTTTTTTGATTGTTATAACTATATTTTTGTAGTTTTGTTGCATTATATTTGTTTTTAGTATTTTAATTTTTTTTTCTATATAGCTATCTGTTGTTGCTTCTTCTATTATTATGCTTCTTGCTTCTGTGACTATGGCTTTTTTATCTTTTTTTTTTGGTTTTCTTTTTTTTCTAGGCTTGTATTCTGTTATAGTTCTTTTTATTTATTACTATATCTATTGCTTTGATCTTTTGTCTCATTTTTTTTATATATATTTCTGATATGATGATTTTTTTTGATTTTGTTTGAACTTTTTTGCTACTTATACTTTTACTGCTAATAAGTTTTGACTTGCATAATTTATTTTTTCTGCTTACTTTTTTTACACTTGTTAGATCTCTTATGTCTATTTTAATTATTACTTCATATATTTTTCTTAGTATTACTATTTTTATTAAATCTGTTTTTTATAATGCTACTATTACTATGTTTTTTATATTGAAGTAGTTGTCTTTATTTGCTAGTTTTTGCTTTAATTCTTTGCTGTCTATGAGTTTTAGCTTTGTCTCTATTCTTTTACTTACCAATTTTAATGTTATTAACTCTTTTACTTTTATTTGTATTAATATTTGACTATGTTTTGTGTTATTTTTCTTAGTTTGTTTACAATCACATATACTTATATATTTATTCTGTCTATATTTGCACATGTTTATTTGTTTGTCTCTTTATGTACTCATATGTTTTAAACAATTCTAAAATTTCAGATCTATGCTATTTTTTTAAAATTTTATTTTTCAAAGCTTATTTAATGAATTTGTTTTATTTTTGCTTTCTGTTTAGCTTGTATTCTTCTATTAATTAATCTGTTAAGTCTATTTTAAAAGCTTTTTCTTTTTTGATAAGCTTTTAAGTACAGTTTAAATGTTAGTTTTTTTGTAAATCTTAATTTGGTTCTGAAAGTTTTTGTATTTTGGTAATTAGTAAAAAGAATGTTTAATTAATTATATTTAATTTTTATTAAAATTTTATAGTATATATATTAAATTATATTTTTTTAATAATATAAAATTTTATGCAGAGAACCAAGTCAATGATGGCCAGACTCAAAGTACAAAGCAGACTATAGTATTCTTTGCAGCTGTGAGAGCCAAGCATATGGTAAGTGAATTTACAGAAGAAGCTTCCACTTCTTTGAATTTTATTTTATCATCAAACATCAAGGAAGCACCACAAGAACCAATCCACAAGACATTATACGATCCAGACTTATGCTATAACCAATAGCTAGCATGTCTAAATTTACCTCTACTCCTATATTCACAAATACTCTATTTATTTTTAAAACATATCTATCAATACAACTTTATACAATATAATAATTTCAACTATGCACTAAGATTAGCAATCAAACTTGACTATAGTAAATGCTATATACACCCACTACATGTGTCTGAACCTTTACCTAATTACTTTTTTTTATATCTATTAGGTTATATCTACTATCCATCTATATCTATACCTTCTAAATTTTCTCTATTAAACAATAATACATTAGATACTAATTCAATCATAAAGGATAATGAATTAGACAACATTTATCTTCAATTATTAAGAACTATCTTAGATGGCTATGATGAAACTACTATAACTAATTGATATTACAATAACATCCAATTCAATACCTGCTACAACAAATTTTTATTCTATAACTACATAACACTAATCTCTTATCTTCAAACTATTATTACTTTTTTATAACATATTTATAGCTTTGGCTATTTATCTGATAACTTATATGGCTACACATTAACTATCTTTATCAAAAATAATTATAGCAAAGCCTATGTCTATCTTCCATCTGAACCCAAACCCTTATCTAATCATTTCATCTTACTAGTCCAAGCCATTTGGTACTATCCAAATATCCAACTAAAATCAAATACACCAACACCAGTCTTTTCCATACTAGCATTCTTAGACCACTAGTTCTTCTCTACCTTTTACCTATCCCAAGAACCAGAACCTCCAAATTATCATAGTTTATTTTTATCTTCTTCTAACAACTCAACACAAACAAACTCCAAACCACTAGACTTACTAATCTGTACATATAATATATAAGACTACAATGAAGATTTAAAACAACAAATTTAGGAAGACTTCTGCCTTTTTAACAACCTCAAAATTATTAGTATTACAGAAACTAAAATCACTACAAATAACCCTATAACCAAATTACAAAAATTCAAACACTTTACTTATTTCTAGTTTTGTACTAATAATTCAAAAGCTGGCATAGCTATTATAATTCATAAGTTCATTAAATGCCATATTTACAAAATCCTATTCTTTTCTGAATATGCTATTGCAATAAACCTTTTCTTTAAACACAATTTCAAGTTTAGAATTATTTCAATCTATTTATCATGTGATAATTCCCAACTTAGACTATTAGTACAGAATACTATTATTCAATGGATTCAACAAGCTATTACTCTAAACATACAACTCATTATCCTAGATGACTTTAATGCATCTAATTACCTTACCCAATCCTCTTCAATTAAATACAAACTACTTCACTTTCTTCAATATAATAATTTATATAACTTAGCTAGTTATACATAATCCTTTATATCTACTTGGCAAAGCAGCAGATATAGTAGTAGCATTGACTATATCTGGGTTAACCAATTTCTTCTTTATTATCTTAACTCCTTTACTGTTAAAGATTCTGATACTAGTACTCAACGTGACCACAAAATTCTTATTTTCAATTGGTCTTTTCCCTATATATACTTAGACAAACCCTGTTATTTGACCAAAACTTGATGAAGAATATTCTTATACAAAAACATGAGCAATGAACAATGGCAACTTTTTTCAGATCAAATAACATTAAACTTAACTAATAATCAAACACCACTCAATATACAAACCTCAGAATTCTTAGAATCTACATGGCACAAAATTCAAAACAGTATTATTACTGCAGCTCTTCAACACATCCCTAACAAAAAATTTATAGTCAGAAATTTTCAACATATTTTCTCTACTAAGGCTTCAAAATTACACTATTATCTTAAAAAACTTGGCAATATTATTTGACAAATCAAATATGCACTTCAATACTTATCACCTATTCTATTTTATCATAATCAACTTATTACTTATATTAATACATCTTGTAATCTCAATATTTCATTACTACTAGCTGAATATAATCTGTTAACAAACTGGTTAGGCTTAGTTAAAAATGAATGAAAAACATTATACTATACTCATAATATAGAAAATATCAAAGAGATTAAACAACAAATTGATAACAACATTACTAAAAAATGTAATAAATTACAAACAAACCCCATCTCAATGATCAATAGTATTCTTAACTGACACAAAAATCCTGTCAAATTTGACAACATCAGAACAGACAATGGTCTTATTACTGATGCACCTAATATTAAACTTAATATCCAACAACACTTTGATCAATAGACATCATACCATTATATTAACCAACAAATATATGAATCTGATTGGCAAAATAAATATAACCCCAAACCAGACATAAATTTTGAATAGTATAACAATACTCTTTTAAAATTTACTATTGATAAAGTCAATTCAACATTAGCTCAACTTCCAAACAATAAAGCTTGTAGCCCTTTAGGCATTAGTTATGAAATGCTCAAACATGCAGGCTTACCATTTCTTTAAGTAATTACTACTCTTTTTAATAGATGTATCTCTATAAATTATATATCAAAACAATGAAAAGAAGATAAAATCTTCCTAATCTCCAAAAAACCAATCTTTGATAGTAATTTCACTAACACAAGACCTGTTAGTCTTCTTGAGCATGCTAAAAAATTATACACCAAATTGCTTACAAATCACCTAACAATATCTTTACAAAATTTGAAATACTTTCACCCTATAACTATATTGCCCTTTCAGGCAATAGTACTGCCATCCCTATTCATATACTTAACAATATTATTGAAGATGCATGCTGCAATTCTAAAAAACTTTGGCTTATATCTCAGAACATAAGCAAAGCTTATGATTCAGTTAACTTAAACCTATTTGAAAAAGCTCTTAATTATATCAATATGCCATCCAAACTGATTAATATTAATCTACTTACAAACCATTAAAACAAAGTAATTACAAACTTTGGTCTTACTAATTTTTATTCAATTAAAAATAGAATAGACCAAGATGAAACTATTACTCCTTTCTTTTGGTGGATATACTATGACTCACTTATTTATAAAGTCACATTACAGCATAAAGGCTATACACCATCTACAACATGGCCAACTAGCTTTTTCCTACTTAAAACTCAAAATATTAATACATCTACTTCTGTTCTAGCCTATATGGATGATACACTTTGGATATCTCAATCTAAGTTAGAACTTGAAAAAACACTTCAAACTGCAACATCTTTTTACCAAATGGCCAATATCCAAATCAATTTTTTCAAATTTATCTTTATATCAAATCAATCCCAAACTACTACTCAATTCTTTAACTTCATACTTACATCTATTTTAGCTAACCAACTTTTTAAATTTCTTGATTGCTAGTTTACACTTAACAACAAACAAACTGCACAAATTAAACTAATTCAAGAAAAATCACTTCAAATTATAAATATTGCTAATACCAAAAAAATTACAGATAAACAAATAATTTATATTATCAACACAGTTATTATTCCTACATTAGAATACTGAATACACAATATAGTTCTTTCTTATTTTGTATGCAATAAAATTCTAGCCAAATATTTAATTGTAACCAAACATAAATTCTATTTAGCTCATTTCATCCTAAATAGCACCATGCTCAACCTATTCTTATATAATATATACAATATAGTCCTTTCTCATTCTGTATGCAATAAAATTCTAGCCAAATATTTAACTGTAGCCAAATATAAATTCCATCTAGCTCATTTCATTCCGAATAGCATCATGCTCAACCTATTCTTATATAATATATACAATATCTGGAACATCCAGCTTTAACATTATATATTTAACTTTATATTATGAATTAACAACTCTGATTTACTAGGAACTTCTACACGCATTCGACTACAACAATTACAAAATAATCTCTAGTCAACTACAAATATATTACAACACCCTAACCCAATATTGATGGACCTAATAGATATACTTTAAACTTTAAAATTATCCAACTTTTTATATATATTAACATGTCTATAATGGCTAATAATAGTGTATTCTAACCCAATACTATACAATACAACCTTCAATCACTTGAACCAATTATGTCCTCATATTTCCAATATACTATCTTCAAAAAACAACTTAGAAAACTTAATATTCTGTATCTTGAACAACTTTGCACTGCAGACAATACTACTTTACTCCTATGATATCATCTCTCACCTTATTTAATACAGCTACTTAAAGAATGTAAGCCATTCTGGTTTACATGTCTAAAGAGTACTGTAACAACTAACAATAGCTCTAGAACACTATTTTCACAATATCAACAAACTAAACACAACCCTTTTGCTTACAACTCTTAATACATCTCTAAAAAACTCAAACTCTGGCTACTAACATACAATAATAATGATATTATTATTGGCAAAATTCACAGATATTTAAAAATGATAACCAAATCTCTATCACACACTGGAAAACAAATATTAATACAGAACTCTTTACTCACTACCCCCTTTCATTAATTCAATGCTCAGCTTGTACAGATTGCTACCTCAACTCCTACAGAGTTGCAAACTGCTGTATAATTAATGTATTAACAATAATCTTTACTTAATTTCTTGGAAGAGTTTCTTCTAATACTCTCAACTTTAATGCAAACTATATTGATCTGATTTATTTAACTGCAATT
>CAJVQA010005827.1:0-15611 GCA_910591915.1 Cetraspora pellucida
TTTTTTGATTTAACCTGTTTTAAAAAAGTTATAACACTTCAAAGTTTTTATTAATAAACATTGGATGTCTTTTACTGTCTGGTACTGTATTAAAAATAAGAGTGATACTATTGGCTTTATAGATAATAGTACCTAAATGTTGTTTACAAAAGTTCTTTAATTCAATAGCTTTGTAATAAATTTGCAAAATAACTCATATTGGCAGGTTCTGTAATAGGTTTATTATTGCTAAAATATTTATTTAAAAAGTGTAAAGAAAATTAATATTAAAAGAAGCCATTTTTTTGGCCTTTTTATATCTGTTAAAATTCTTTTTATGCTCTTATGCCAAGCAATCTTTGGCACATAATTTGTAATTTATTTAACCCATGCTGTTTTTTATTAATTTTGTTTAATCTATACTGTTTCATACTTGATAATAGCTAAATTTATTCAACACATGCTTTTTTTTTGTTTTTTATTTAAAGTTACATTGTTTATAATATATGTTAAATAATTTTTTGTTTTAAAAATTAGACAAAATTTGTATTATTATATGTTTAGTTTGTTCTATTTTTGTAATTATAATGTTTTTTATGTCTTGTTTTTTTAAAAAAATAAGGTCTTCAAATCTTATTTACTAATTTGTCTAAAATTAGCAATTTTGTTCTGGTTGGTTCATCTATTTTTAAATTTAGTAATTACATTGTTTCTGTTATGATTGTTCTTTATCTATCAATAAAATTCTAATTTTTCTGTTATATTTGTTTTTGTTATTTATTTTATCTAATTTTTTCTGTATTTTGGTTTACAAAACTTTAATCTTCTTTTTTTTTTTTACTAGTTTTCTTATTGAAAAGCCTTTCTTATTAATAAACTTGTCTTTTTATCTATTGTTTTTCATTAAGATGTATATACCTTTCAGACTGTGAACTTGTTTTGTCTAATATTAAGATACTTTAGAATAAGGCTAGTTGTTTATTTAAATGAGCTATACAGATAATCTTAGTAGACAATTTCTCTTTTTATTTTTTTCTTTTCTTTTCTTGCAGTTAGGTAGTAGTTAATGCTTAATTAATTTTAATATTTTTCTTTTATCATTTTAAGTATATTATTTAGAATATATATTTTAACTTTTTGCTTTACAGATGCTTTATTGAAATAAAAATTAAGTAATTTTTATTTGTTTATTCTTTCTTCAAAATCAAATTACAAATTTGAAGTCTAAAGCAAGTAAAAGAACTTTACTAAATTTCAAGATGATCTAACAAGAATGACAATAAAAACTATTTACAAGCAAGTAGTTATAAAAAGAAATTTGTTACAAATTCAGATTACAAATTTAGAAAATAAGGTCTAGAAGTTGTGAAGAAAGTTGAGAAGAAAACTAAAGATTTTTTATTTTTTTTTAACTTAAATAGTTATGCTAATACTTTATTAAGATTATTTTTTTTTGTTTTTTTTTTGCTTATGCTAAGGCCATAGTTATCAGTGGCTATTGCCTTTATTGTATTTTAATTATGATTATATAACTTGTACAAGATAAGTATACAACTAGCCACATGTACAACTTTTAATTGTCTATTTTAAGTAGTCTACCCATATAGCAGGTTCTACACTTGCTGCCATATTTGCAATTTACTAAAAGATTACCTATTTACAAGGCTTACTCTTGCAAAGTTCACCTAGACCCCAGTACCAACTTCATAGCATATTCTTAGTACTTATAGTATACCTTTGTTTCTGATCTCAGACTCCTAATTCAGATAGCCTGGTAGGACTATAACCTATTCCTAATACATCAGAGTCTGCTTCTCAAGGTCTTTTTTTTCCAGTTCGAGATTTTCAGTAGTTTGATTGATAGTACTCCTTACTTGAGGTTCTTGCTCACCTGATTCCTTCCACATTGGTATCTATTTCCTAGGTCTAGCCTTTATAGTAGTACTATTAAAGATCTGTGCTATCTCTCTACTCAGGTTTTCCTAAGTGGGCTCCAGTTTCCTAGTTTACAGATTTACATAGCCACAAGAACTTATCTTGGGTTTGCACCACCTGATGCCAGTTTGCATTTCTCTGTATAACTCCAATATTGTGCAAATGCTCTATGATCTGCCAGTTATCTGGTGCAACTGTATTACAGGTACTGATTCTAACTGATTGATGAAGTGCCATTGCTATAATACTGCTTACTTCCTGTAATACTGATATAACATAAGTGATTTTCCAAATTTTTACCATTAGTAGGTTTTGAATTCCCAACCTACCACTTGGGAGGTTGGCAACTTAACTACTTCACTAAGTTATCATATTTTTTTTATTAAGATTATTAAAATTATTCTTACAATTAAATAGATTTATCTAACATCTAAGTCTAGTATTACTTGGTTACTCTAAAAATATTTAAGTGCAACCTGTTACACTACTTCAAACAAAGGTAAACTGCTTGTCTAATTACTTAAAGTTCATAATAAAAAGGTCTTTTCTCTTTTATGACAAGACCCAATATTGTTTTTTTAATTTTTTCTTTGATTTTTTTTTTTTTTTTGCTTGTTTCTTTTCTTCTTTAATTTTTTACTAATTTGACTTTTTCTTTCATTTTGAGTTCTTCTTTTTTATTTTTTTTCTTTTCATTTTGTTTGTTATGTCTTCTTTTTTCTTTTATTCATTGACTGTTTTATATCATATTCTCCAAATCTATTCATAAAAAATATTTCATGCTGTTTTTACTACTGTATTTGCAAACTATTGTCTTGCTTTTATATTTAGAAGTTATGCTAATCTGTCTTGCATCTTTTTTGGAATTAGATCTTTAATTAAAGCTTTTCTTATTTTTATTTCTTCTACTTCTACTTTTCCAAAGAGTACTGTATATAACATATATAGAGGAATATAAAGTTTCTCTTTTTCTTTTAACTTTTTTCAGACTGTTATAATAGGTATTTTTTAGATTCATTTCTAAAGATTTGTCTGTTTCTTACATAATACTAAGTATAACTGTATTTCTTTAATTATATTTTAACATACTTGACATTCAGTTGTTGTATACATATCTGGTCTTCTTTTGTTAAGTTCTTTTAAAATTAGAAGTTTATCTATTATATATTTTATAAATATATATTTTTTATTCTACTTTTTTTTATTGTATAGTATATTTCTTTAGTCATTTTTAGTCATTTTCAAAATTGTGTTCAGTGATAGATTATAATTTTTTTTTTGGCTCTAACTTTCTAATTACTTTTATTTTTTTCTATTTTGCTTTTAATCTTGTATTCATTACCAATTTGCATAATAGTCTTGTTGAAATGTTAGTTTATCTGTTTTTTTATTTTAGACAATACTTTATCTCCTTACAACTGACTTTTTCTATCTGTATTACCTTTTTATTTATTGTTTTTTTTATAAAGCTATTAGCTTTGTTATTTCACTTATTTTTGTTATAACTTTTAACTTTTACTAACTCTATCTGTATTTTCTTTATATTAATAAGATCTATAATCTTCATTATCCATATTGCATTATTCTTATTAAGGTTCTTCATTTTATTTATTTGCTTTAAATCTCTACTAATATTTCTTATTGCAGCATTATTGTTTATATATATTTCTATTTGTTTTTTTTTTAGTATTATTAAAATTGCTATCTATATTGCTACTAATTTTGCTATTAATAATATTATCTATCTTTTTAATCCTAATAATATTTTTTCTTCTGGTTACTCTTGTATTACATTTGTCTGAATCCATTCTATAATCATGTTCTAAACTAGTAATTCTTCTTTGGTCTTTGTATTTGTTGTATCATCTATATATATAGTATATTTGTTCTTGTTTTATATTAAATTTCTTCTTAGTATCTTTACTATTTCTTGGTTAACATTCTCATTTAGTTTTTGTTGCTTGATTATTTCTATTTCTAGCTTTTATTATTATAAATTCTTCAAGTTATTACTTACTATTTTCATTTTCTTTATTTTTACTTTTTCTGTTAATTGGTTTATAGCTAGCTTAATCTTGTTGTTACTTTTTCTATTGATGTATTAGGAATTACTCTAATCTTGTTATTTATTTTTATTCATTGTTGGCAGCTGTCTTCTATCTGTTCTTCTTCTATACACTCATCATATTTGCTAATTTCTATTACTAATTCATTTTCTTTAATTTGCATTTGCCAATATTTTAATAAAATCTTTTTCTTTTTCTTCTTTACTATCTTTTCTAGCTGTTTATAGTTTTATGCACTGTATATTATCTATTATTTTTTCTTTTTATCTTTTGATATATACTTCTACTTTATCTTTATTAATTGAGTATAATATCTGTTTGTCTTAAAGTGTTTTTTAACTTCTCTATTTACTATTCTTTTAAACACCTTTGACTCTATTTCTTTGAATCATTTTGCTTTCTTACCCTTGCTTGATTGTTTATAATAATTTTTAAACTGCTTCCATATGAGTAACCTTTCACATTTTGTGTTAAATAGTTGATTTAAGTATATTAGACCTGTTTTACTTATTTCAGTTCTACTTTTTTTTTATAACCATGTTTTCAAGAGCTCTCATATTCTAGTACTATGTCTAAAAATTCTCTATAAGTTATTTTCAGTTTTTATATTTATTCCTTACTCTTTTGCTTTTATTACTGTTAAACATGCTAAGTTGTTCTTTCAACACATATTGTTAATGGACATTTTCTTTAGTTTCTAAATGTCTTCTGTTATACCTGCTTTTTGACAACCTTATGTTATTCTTAACTTTATTACTTGTTTTAGACTATTTTGTTTATTTAATCTTTCTAATAGGTCACTTATCTGCTTCATTACTAGCTCTTGTTATAATATTTTACATTTATCAAAATCTTTATATTTTACTATACAATTTTCTAATATTCTTTGTAAATTGCTCTTTTGCTTTGCTAAACATATTATTGATTAATATATTTTATATATATTTTTTCTAAAATCTTAGTTAACTGAAACATATAGCTTAGCTTTAAGATTATTATTATATTGTTTATATGTATATATAATCTGGCTTATTGTTATCTTTTATCATCTGACTAATTATCTTTTTAGTTTTTTTTTAACTAATACTTCTCATATTTTGTTGTTCAACTATATTTCTAATAAACAAACTATTTTGTTTCTTAGTTCTTTTATTATTCTGTTTTTTTTCAAAAACTACTTCTTTTTTTTTTTTCTTGATATTTGTATTCATTACTAGCAGTTTTGATTTTAATCTATTTATTTCTATATCATTTATTTTAAAAAACTTCTCAGCTATTTTTAAAATCTTCAATAGTTGGTTTTTACTGTTTGTAATTCATATTGTATCATCTGCATATATAATTGCTATTTGCCAATATCTTATGATATTATTGCATTATATTTTTTTTTAATTTGTTATTCAATTATATATCCTAAACTTTTATTTTCTTATACTCTGACTAATAATGAATCATAAAAAAGATATTATATTAATAAAGATATTACTTTATCTTGGTTTATTCTATCTTCTATTATTATTTCTTCTATTAGTCTATAGGCTATAATTATTCTTAATTATCTTTTATAAAAAAGATTTAAGATATATTTAATTATTTTTCTAGGTATTTTGATTCTTTAAATTATTAATTCAAAACTTTTTAATAGAACTAAGTTAAATGCATTTTTTATATCTTGTAAAAGTATTTATATTTTTTTGTTTTTTTCTTTTATTTCTTTTATTATTATATTCAAGATATGTATGAGCTGCTTTGTTGAATTTTCTGATAGGCCTGCATAGTTTGATCCCTTAAGCATTTCTCTTTTTATAAACATTTTGGCAAGTCTTTTTGTTATTACCTTTGTTATCACTTTTTTAAATGTTTTAATTAGTGTTATTAGATAAATATTGTTTAAGTTATATTTCTATTCTATATCATTTGGTATTAGATAGACTTGTGTGATTTTCTATTTAGTTAATATTTCTTCTACTTTCAGACTAATGATTTGAATCAAAAAAACTATTCTCAATTGGTTAACCAAACCAAATTGTTTTATGTCAATTAATTACAACTGGTTAAGATTAATAATTTCTCTTATTTATAGATGTAACCTAAAGATGTTTCAATTATGTGATAATTTATTAGTTTTAACTGCTTTTTTCTTATTGCCAAAACCAAATGTTACTAAGTGTTTTCAGAAATTTTCAGAACTTCACTTGAATTTTTGATTCACTCTTGCTTGTCTCTTTTTGAATCTTTTATTATTTATATACTTTATTGATCCTACCAACTGGTTACCCAATTTTTGACTAGTTGTACTGAGTCAACTGATTAAGAATTTGCTTAACTGGTATTTAAAATTTATTTGGGTTAGGTCAATTAACTGATTATAGTCCAACTAGTTCAAATCACTACTCTTGTACTCTTATAGACAGAAGTTCGTCTGATTGGCTAATAAATTCAATTTAATTTTACATTATTTATACAGTTTAGAGTACTTTTTAAAAGAACAAAAACCAACTATAATAAAGTAAAAAAAAATATATAAAAGATTTTATTAGAGTTGTAGAACTCTATAGTTAAAAATAAGATCTAATTCTTGTCTGTTTAAAAAAATTAGCTTTGTAATAAGTCAATTTTATCAGATTTTGAGAAGTTATTGCTATACTATTTTAAACAAATGAGAATTAGATTTTATTTTTGGCTATGGAGTCCTGCAGCTCTAATAAAACTTTCTATATGTTTTTTTTTTTACTTTATTATAGTTTGTTTTTATTTTTTAAAAAAGTACTCTAAATTGTATAAACAATGTAAAATTAAATTGAATTTATTAGCCAATTAGACAAACTTCTGCCTACCTATGACCTGTACTTACAACAGTTACAATATGACTATGGCATTACAGTTACAGCATTACAGCATATAATATTTATGGCATTACAGTATATAATATTTATGACAATCAGGTACTGTGGTAAATGCCATAATTTAGTAATTCTACTACCAACTATAGGTAGGTTAGATGATGGCATATATCAAAATTAGATGTGTTATTGAATATGTTTTCTATCCGTTTAGGAGTATTACAAAGAGCAGTATTAACTAAAAATTGTTTGTTTTTCTTGATATTATCATCTATTTTAGCAATGTTATTTTTTTCTTTATCCTCTGATCCAGTTTAGTGATGAGGTTAGTTTTTTTTTATCACTTCGTTCTAGTTTTATGAATCTTGCTTCAATCTCTTTCTTATCTTGTTTTAATTTTATATTCTCAGCCTCAACTTTAGAAAATTTCTAAGTTCAGCAATATTAGATACAAATTTGGCATTCAATTCTCTTAATGAATTAATTGTGAATTGGGTGTCTTCCATTGTTTTATACAAAATATGATTATGCTCAAAAGTTTGAAATCACATAATTTGATCATTTTCTTGGAAAATGGTTTTTAATATACATATATATAGTACATAAAAAATAACACATAATATATTGTACGTTCTTCTAATTTCAGTATCTCAATTGTTTTAAATCTTGGTAAAGAAACAAAAACAATTTACAAGTGAAAAATTCTTAATCATATATAGTAAATTCGATCAAATAACATAGTTGATCAACATGTACTAATTATTATAAATCACATGAAAAAATAATTCATGTAATTTTTTTTAAATGAAAATACATTATAGCTACTATATAACTGCAAAGCAAAAAAATATTAAAAATAGATTAAGCATTTTTACAATATATAGGACATATAGATGCAGACATATGCTAGTGCTGTAATTGATCTTAATATCAATTGGGCATAACTCAAAGACATAACAATACATCAAAAAGCTATAACTAACATTTGCCATAACACTGATGTATTCCATAATATCTGGCATGTGCAATAATATCTAATGTGTGATGTAATATCTAATGTATGTCATAATATTAAACTTATGCCATCATATTTGACTTATGTTATAATATTTTATGTGTGCTGTAATATTTAACTTGTGCTGTAATATTTGACTCTTGCTGTAACATTTGACTTGTGTCATAATGGGTTGGAGCAAAGTGAAAACCTTCGAATCATATTCAATAGCACTTTTTTATATTAGATTGATTATAAAAATTAGAAGAAAATATATGCATTGGTAAATTTAAAAATGTGCCATGTTGAATAGCATGATTCAAATGCTATTTAACATAGTGCATTTTTTAATTTTACTTGTGATATTAATAACAAAGATTAGCTAAAGAATAATAATTATTTTTTATAACTTAATGAATGAAATATTTGCATTTCTTTATAAATTATTTATGATTGTTCTATAACTTATAAAAAGTGTTGCTTAAATTAATGAATTTTACTAACTAAAATATTCCTATTTTATTATCAGTACTTAATATATGTCTTAACATTTTTGATATATATATAATATTTAATATGTGCAATAGCATTTACAATACAAAATCACAAAAATGTTCAAATTTTTCTAGAAATTATAAAGAGATCTTTTTTAGTTGTTTTGAGTAAATTTATCATAACCAAATTCCTAAATTTATAAACAAGAACTATATGATTCATATTGCTAATAAATGAAGTTAACTATTGTTATAATATTGGTATATATAATTTCAGAATATTTAAGAATTTTTATTTTTTTTTCAAAAACATGAATTGGCATACTGAATATTTAAAAATTAACAAAAGCAATTATAGAAAATTGTTTATTTATTGTCACTGCTCAGATGTATAAAATATATTATTTAAATAAAGTTTTTATATTATAACAACCTATGGCTTGTTAAAAAATATTATCTAGCTTAAATTTCAATAATTCAGTTAAGTCTGCATACGATTCTTTATATCTGTTAGTTATTCAAATCCAATTTATAGTATTAGAAAATAGAAGTTCAAATACCATACTTTAAACTAACCAAAAAATACATAGTACCTCATTTAAGATGGCATTAATAAGATTTTCAGGATTAAAATCCATATTATCACTGTATTTGCCATTATTATCATTTGTATTACTTGAGATATTAGATGAAGTTTTATATAGTACAATATCTTCTTTCTAAAAGATTGGATCCTTTAAATTTACAGTTTTTTTCAAAACTAAATTGGCTCAGGATAACAAATCATCTTTACATATATTATTTTCACTTTTATTTTTCTCATTAACTTCATCTTTGATAAAACTATTAATCAATGAGAGATTAATCATCTTACGTAATTTATTTTTGGTTAATTCAACACCAAGACAGTTAAGCTCTTTCCATATATTTGTCATGTAGTATGACCTAATTTTTGCCATTTCTTTAAACTTTTTAATATCATGACATATCTGTTTATCTCTAATAAACTATTTGAGAATCAAAAAGTTCCTTTTACAGTTGGCCTAAGATGGTGTAATACTAAAGAGTTTCTGTGCAAGTTCTGAAAGATGACATGATCAGTTTTTAATAGATCCCTATTATAACATTGAAGTATCAAGGTCTCGAACATAAGGTAAATTGAAGGGTTTTTTTTTAGCTTCATAATAACGAAACTAAGATATTAATTCTTTGCATTCTTGCTCAGAATACAAAGAATTTTTTCATAAGGTTGAGGCAGTTATAGCAGCATTCTGAAATGCTTCATTTTTAAGCCCTTTCTTTAATATAAAAAAAAAATAATCATATAAAAAAAATTGCAATTTAGTAATCAGCTATTTTAATTATAATAAAATTCATTTTTATATTATGATAAAATGGATAAAGGTAGTAACATAGTAAATAACATGGGTGCTAAAATTCTTTATATCATCAATTAAACAGTTGAACTATAGTAGGTTTAAATGGGATCAATGCAGGAACCTGATAGATTGCAATTGCTAACTTAATCAGATAAATAAAACAATCTGCTAAAGATGCAGTGCAACTTATTAGAGAATTTATACAAGCTTTGATTGGTTTCCAAATTGATCGAATTTGGTGACAGATAATAAAAAAATCATCATCATGTAACAAATTAAAAATTTTTGAATCTGTAAATATGTTCGGATGCTCAAGTAACATCTAAAATCTTAATTAGTATTATGTAACTATTTATATATATATGCATAAAAAAAAAAAGATTATACACCTAGTCAAATACTGGACGAACAACTAACATAGAGTTTGTAGTACCAAATAATGATCTCCAACAGGTTGGGCACCATGGTTCTAGACCTTCAGATTTAATTTTTATACTTGTTAGACCTTGCTACAATAATGCTAATTTTTAAGAAGATTTGATAAAAAACTTTATTAATTTCTTACAATGATTAATAAATGCTTTTATTTCAACAATTTTAGTTAGATCTGTAGCAATTAAATTAAAAGCATAGGCAATACAATGAATGTTCAGGATATGTGGATATTTATATTGAACTTTTTCTCTTACAAGTTTACAATTAGAGGCTGAATCTGTAACAATTGCTATGAATTTTTTGGAATCAATTTGTTCAATAATACTTGAAATTTCTGATGCCAAAAAATTACCAGTATGAGATTCTAAAGAATAATTTTTTAAGACAATCAAATATTCTTTTCACTTCATCGTTGTTACAATATAATTGAATATAGAATCTCTATGTTTCGAAGTCTAGCCATCAAGAGCTATAATAAAAAAATGTTATTATTACATATCAAATATATAGAAACTTTTAAAATATATATTCAGAATCAATTTTTGTTTAATCAATTTAACTTATTTCAAGATTTATATATCAATTGCGAATTCATTAAATATCTATTATAGTGCACTGACCAAAATATATTCATTCCTTTTTTAATACCTTCATATAGAATATCCTGATACAAAACATGAGATTCTAATTAATTAAATGTGGGTTTTTTTAAATGCAAAATATGCATATACTTGAATTTTTTTTTCTTGCAATACAAACCCACTACAATATTATGTACCAGATCTTTTTTAAGTTATTTGATAGGTATTTTGTATTAGACCCTGGATCATTTGGTCAGTACACTATGATATATTCATTATATTTACTATTTAAGCATGAGCTACAAATCAATATTCTATTATGATTAACAAAAGCATATTAGTAATAATAATATCCTGATCTGTTGGGAATTAGTGGAAATGATATTTCTACTTGTTCATATATGGTCAGGATATTATTAATTAATCCTTCTATGATCTTGATATAGTGATCAAGGAATTATATAAATAACAAACCTGATACATATATGAGAATTATTGTGCAATTAATTATATTTAAATTTTTTTAAATAAATATTTTTAAGGACAACTCAGTTCTCAAAATATTCTAATACTATAATTTTAAACTTTGACTTAACTAAGAATTGATTCTGAATAATTATAATATAAAACCAATTTACTTAAGATTAGATACTCTGCATTCTTTAACTTGTTATTAATAGAATTTTGCACATATGCAAATTCTTTATCTAATAATCATTCTGACAATGTTGTACATGATAGCAAGATATAAGCAAGATTGAGAGCTTTAAATAAATTTCTGATAAATAGATTCTTAACTACTTCAAATGAGATATTGGCCATTATATAGGCCTTTAAAAGAAGTTCATCATACTGGTTATTAGTTTGTACAGGTAAAGGTAAATTTAATTGTGAATTTCTTAAATATTTATTATTTTGCTTTACAAGTCTCTCACACCAATATTTTTGAATATTTTTAGATACACTTGAACAATAAATTGTGAGATAAGCCTTTAAGTTACATGGTTTTCCTCTTGGCCAACATTTATTACAATGTAAGCTTGTCACCTCATAGTGTCCTAAATTTACTTGTGCACCTTTAATAACATAATGCCATACTTCATCAAAATTTGGACCACCTTTTTTAGCTTTTTTTTGTTATGATTTAAGTTCTGTTGATACTAAAGTATTATTATTATAAATATTTGAATTGGATTCTAAAAAATCTTCATTTTTATACGAAGATGTTTAACTTTGTAAAGATCACTTAAACATTGTTTTTGCGACTTTCAATTTTTGATTTACAATTTTAATCTTGAAAAATTAAATTCATACAATAGTACATATTTTATCTAACAGCAAAGTAATCCAACATAGATTTATATTATTAAATTACATCAAATTATACATGTCTTTAGAATATAGCTAATGGCATGTCCACAAATATTTAATTTCTAATTATATAATGTAAAATAACAGATCAAGATAAAATCACTATCCAAAAAAGTTTCAAAAATCATGTGATATTGTCAATTCATTAATAATATAATATTTAGCAAAATATTGAGTGATTTAGTAAGTGAATTTTTAAAAAACTAATCAAAAAAATGCAATTGCATCAGGAAATCTTGTTTTTATTTTTAATATTCTTCCATAAGGCTATAACTCTGATAATTTGAACAAAAAGTTTTAATAATTCTAAACTCAGGATGCAACAAAAACAATTATGAAGAATATATTGAATCCAAATAGTAATATATGGCTTGATAGTATTAATAAAAACTTTGAACAATTGCATAAATTGAAGATTATAATTATTTTAAAAGACAATAAAATATTTCAAATACTTAAAAAAACCATAATTATAATTCTTCTGGCTGTAATAAATAGTATATTTATTGAGTTTATTCAAAATAAATAAAATAGTCAATTTATTGCTTATCTTATTATTTTGTTAGTCTATAAAGTTTTTTGTTTGTATTTTTTGTGCAAGTTAAGTTTTTGGTATCTGTCACTGATGTTCAAAACCTTTTTGGATGGCTGGTCATTTTTATCATATTTATAATTTTATATAGGCATTTTTAAGTTTAAACTAATAAAATTACTATTGTTATGAATATCAGCAAACAGATAGTAAGCAAATATTAAAGTTTGTAAGAGTTTTCAATTGTAATATATAAAGACCTATTAATTATCATAATACAAAAATATATAATTTTTAAATAACAAGGATCAGTTTTATGGTTGTAGCTGCATATGAGAATCTTTGATCTCGAATAGTTGCTTAGATTTACTGCTGATATAACATTAATTAGTGGCACATTAAAGTTTTTGTTAATATTATTTGATTTTATCACTTTACTATACTATGCAAAATCTATTATGCAATTATTATCATTGTTCTTGTACATAAGTTATTAAGTTGAGGTTTGATTAAAGCGAATCAATCTATTTCCTCATCGTTAATAAATAATTAAAAAAAAAAATTGTTATAAAAATCAAAATGTATTAAAAACTTGATTAACTTTTATTTTGTAATACTGTAACTATTTTTTCTGCCATATTGCTGTAACTTTTTGAATTTCTGTAACTTTTTATATTTTTGTAACCTGTTGTATTGTTGTAACTGTTGTTTTGCCATAACTTGTTGTATTGCTGTAATTTGTTGCAGTGCTGTAACCTTTGTATTGCAATAACTGCAAATTTCAGTTATTATAATTTATATTATTTTTATATTGATGTAACTATTGAATTAAGGTTACATCAAACATTAATTATTATAACCTACATCATTATGGCACTTTTGACATAATGATATGTCAAATGAACATAACCATATATCTTCAAATGTCTGCATCTATAATGAGACATCCTCTTGTACATTGATCCTTATTATCATCACCACTACTACCATTGTTGTTAAAATTAAAAACATCATATAATGGTGATTGTTATTGTGGTGATGATTTATTTTTTTACTGATAATGATTTATTTTTTTTATGTCTTTCAGTTACATAACCATCATTGTAATTTGGTCTTTTATTGCTACTGTGAAGGTTATTTGGCTTTGATAATGTTGCTGTTGCTATTACTACTACTAGTGATGATGATGATGGTGTTGCTGTTGTAGTTGTTGCTATCACTAGTAAAATGATGATAATGGTGTTGTTGTTGTTGTTGCTACTATTAGTAATAATAAAGGTGTTGCTTTTGTAGTTGTTGTTGCTACTACTGCTGGCAATAATAATATTACTGTTATTATCATTATTAACTCATTTTCTATCATTACCAATATCATTCTCAGTATCATTATTTAAACCATTACCAAAACTAAAATCATTATTTTGCTTATTGTTATCAACAGTTTCAGAACTGACAAAAAGATAAAGGTTAGTACCAATGTCAGAACTGAAACCAATGCTATGACTAGCATCATTACCAAATAATGATGGTGTTGCTTTTGTGATTGTTGCTACTATTGCTGGCAATGATGTTATTACTGTTATTGTCATTATTAACCTGTTTTTTACCATTATCAAAATCATTCTTGGTATCATTATTTAAACTATTACTAAAACTAAAATTATCATTTTGCTTATTGTTATCAACAGTTTCAGAACTAACAAGAAGATGAAGGTCAGTACCAACATCAGAGCCAGAACCAATGCTATTACTAGCATTATTACCAAATTATGATGATGTTGCTTTTGTGATTGTTGCTATTACTGCTGGAAATAATGTTATTACTGTTATTGTCATTATTATCCTATTTTTTACTATTACTAATATCATTCTCAGTATCATTATTTAAACTATTATCAAACCTGAAATCATCATCTTGCTTATTGTAATTAACAGCTTCAGAACTGACAAGAGAATAAAAGTCAGTACCAATATCAGCAAATTTATAGATGCGAAATATTTCAAAAGATTTTGCATAGCACAATAATTTCAAAATATTGCAAAATAAATTTTGAAATTTTTGCTAAATGCAAAATATTTCAAAATATTTCAAAATATATTTTGAAATTATTGTATTATACAAAAGATTTCGAAATATTTCGCATTTATGATCTACATTGCAACAATTTGTTTTTTTTTAATTTTGATCTTTTGATTTTTTTTTCAAATTTTTTATTTACAATTTTTTTACTTTTTTATATTTGTTAGCCAGTTTAATTTTTTTTTTTTTTTGTAGTCTTATGCTTTGCTGGAAAGGCCGAGATCAGAATCTAACCTGGAACTGGTACAAAAGTAAGTACCAGTTTACTTTTTTTTTGGTTTTTTGTTTTTTTTTTGTTGTTACTAATTATTGTTTCTTTTTCTTTAGGTCTTGTGCTTCACCAGGAAGAGTTAATGAAGACCAGGACCAGGATCTTGAACCAAGATAAGTAACCTTTTCTTTTTATTGTTTTTTTTTTGCTTTCTTTTTTGTTTTTTGTTTTTTTTTTGTTGTTACTAATTTTTTTTCTTTTTCTTTAGGTTTTGTGCTTCATCAGGAAGGGTTAATGAAGGCCAGGATCAGGATTTTGAACCAGAATAAGTAACTTTTTTTTTTTGTTTTTTGTTTTTTTTTTGTTTTACTAATTTTTTTTTCTTTTTCTTTAGGTCTTGTGCTTCGCTGGGAAGGGTTAATGGAGGCCAGGATCAGGATCTTGAACCAGGATAAGTAACCTTTTCTTTTTTTTGTTTTCTTTTTGTTTTTCATTTTTTTTTTTGTTTTACTAATTCTTTTTCTTTTTCTTTAGATCTTGTGCTTTGTTGAGAAGAGTTAATGGAGGCGAAATCAGGATCTTGAACCAGGATAAGTAACCTTTTCTTTTTTTTTGTTTTGTTTTTTGTTTTTTGTTTTTTTTTGTTTTACTAATTCTTTTTCTTTTTCTTTAGGTCTTGTGCTTTGCTAGGAAAGATTAATGGAGGCAGAA
>CAJVQA010005828.1:0-15609 GCA_910591915.1 Cetraspora pellucida
TAATATAGATGGATGTGAAACAAAAATCCAGGTTATGTGTAAGTGAGATACAAGATTAGCTCTGGTAGGTTTAGGTCATAGATAAATTAGTCTGAGTCTTATTTCTTAATTAGACATATAGTAATAAATAATGTATAATGTAAAAAGTTGTACAAACTGTAACAATATGTTCGAAATAAACAGACCTGAGGCATGACCTTACCTTAATTCCAAAAAAAAAAAAAAAATTTAAGTTAAAAAAATTTTTAAAATATTTTGATATTTAGAAATTACAAATTGTGAATTTGTATATATTTTTATAATACTCTTTTTAAAAATAGTAATAAGAGCTAATAGAATAGCAATAAGTTCAACTTTAAATAAACAAACTCAAAATTTTGTTTAAATATAAAATGTGTAAAATATAAAGTTGTTAAAAATTTGAACTCATTTTATAAACATAAAAAATTATAAATTATCTATATTAATAATAAAGTCATTTATATTAAAGTAAAATTCTAATAAATTAATATTGTAATTAGTTATTTATTAAAAATTATATGTTAATAAACTAAATTCAAAAATTACAAAAATTGGTTAAATAGTAATAGTAATATTTAGTAGATTTGAATTTAAATAAGATATTAAATTACAATAAAGTATATAATATTAAAATAATTAATGTTAAATTAAAAGTTTTGTTGTAACTAATTCTCATAACCAAATTTGAAGCAGAAAAAAAATTATAAAAAATACAAAAACTTCTTAAGTCAAAGTACAGTAATCAATTAAGCAAAAAGAAAACTAGTTAAAAATTAGACATAAGTTGTTAGTATAATAAATTATAGTGATAGCATTATAGCAGTTCATTATTAAGTTCTTTAAAAATTTTATTATTTTCAAAAATTTTTGAGAAATAAATAGCAAAATACAGAAACACTGTATTGCAGATTATATATGTGACATGTAAAGTAAAATAGAATAAACAGTAAATACAATAAAAACAAATAAACAAATGCATAATCTTGTAGACAAATAAACAAACACAGATATAAAGAATTAATTACATGTTTAGTATATTTAGTAAAATTATAGAATAATGCAAAGAAGTATTATACAGAAAGTTCAACTAGTATCTACAGATATTGACTAATACAAATAATTAGAAAAATATCAAAATTTGTTTGATAAGTATCTACAGATATTGACTGATACAAATAATTAGAAAAATATCAAAGTTTGTTTGATAAGTCAAACAAAGTACAAAAAGAAATATTAGAGAATCATAAACTAAAAATTTTAAGAAAAAATAAGGAATTAGCTAAACTTATTAGCATTGAGTTAGTATTAGTCTATATATTTAGAAACTTAATATAATTATATAATTATTATGAATATATAAGTAAAAGATAATAAAAAACTAAAGAAAAGAATGGTGATCCTAGTGTAGTAGTTGGGTTGTTATCTTCCAAGTAGCAGATCTAAGGTTCAAATCCAACTTATAACAAAATTTGGTAATTAATCTGTGTTACAACAAAACTGTCTCTTGTTAATCAGTTGGATTTAAGTATCTGTAATCTTGGGTGCAACCAATTGGGTTCTACTCATCATTGGGAGCCCAGATCATCTATGCTAAGTGTAATATTACACATATATAGAGGAATGTTAATAACTAGTATCACATAAGACTTCAATGCAAATTTATGATAAGATCACTGGATGTAAAAAACCAAGAAACTAAGAAGACAGAAGCCCATTTGGAGATTCTCAAATAAAGAGTAGCAAAAGCCTTTGATAGTGCTATCAGACTAATGGAAGTACAGGAAACTCAAATAAGGAATAGACAGATGCAACTAGATGAAAATATGTATAAAAGAGCACATAACCAACCAGGCCACTAAAAAAAAAAATACCAAGCTATATTACACTGAGCTATCTGAATTGGGAGTTTGGAAAGTTTGTCAGATTCTGAGTTGAATAGTAGAGGGATGAAAAGAAGAAGTCAAAAAGATAGGTACCAGAGTTTAGATAAACTATACAAGAGTAGAAATAGTATAATGTAGCAGTTAAACAGATAACCCCTGTAACTGCAAGTATTAGATAAATATAGCTTGTTATATAAAACTAGGTCAGTGTATATAGGACATGGCAGACTTTAGTAATGATGCTTCTGAAGATACACTGCATGAAATAAGATATAGGATCCTAAGGGAAATGAGTAAAAGTATCTAGATCTTCTTGACTGATGTCTGTATTGAAGATAATCTAATGACATAATAAGGATTGCAGCACAGAGAGTTTAAACAGGCAATGTTCCTAGTTAGGTTGCAGATATAGCAGCTAGTATAGAACCATTGGCAGACTATTTAAATTAGATACCAAAAGTGTATGTATGATAAATTGTACTCTCTAATATAAGGTAACTTCTTTGAGGCTTCAGTTATAAGTTTCTATGTTCAATTTACTGAATAAAACCCTAGGCCCAAAAAAGGCTAGTTTAATAGAAAAAAAAAACTAAAGAAAAGTAGTGTTTAATAGCTAAAAAAATAAAGATAAATAAAAAAATGTTGTTAGGGCAAGAATGTGACTACTTAGACTATAGTATTATAAAAAAATTGACAGCTAAACTTAAGTTAAATACAAAGAAAAAAAAGAAAGCAGTAATAATAAAAAAGTAGTTAAGCTAAGAATTTAGTAAATAATATAGAACTGAATGAGAAGCATAATATAAATAGAAAAAAGATAGATTAGAAAATAGAAGAAGATAACAAAATTGTCAAAAGTAATGAGCAAGTGCAGAAAAGCTTGAAAATAATACCAGATTATACAGAGGAATTGCTAACAAGATATGAAGACATGAATGAAATAGATAACATATATACAATATAAAACATTTCAATAAAAGTTTGATTAGTACAGTAAGAATATATCTTTAATTCTATAATAGAATTAGGTTTATACAATAGAAAAGTTATAAAAATAATAAAGTTGCAATATTTTTAGTTAGGTTCAAAAATGAGAAAAAAAAGTAATACTTAATTAGACATGAGTAGTATATTTTAAAGAATATAAGACCTATAGAATAACTCTAGAAGCTTTTACAAGAGAATTATTAAAAAAAAGAGTTTTATACAAAGCAATAGTGAGAAATATTCTAATAATAACAATAGAAATACTACTATTAAAATAGCTTAAAGCAGTAAAAGCAAAAGTAGTTTATATATCAGTTAAAAGAAATAAGAACTAGTAACAAACAGCATCAGTATATTTTGAAACAAAAGAAGACCTTAAAATGACTATAAGAAATGAAGCATACTATTATAATACAAGAATAGAGTAAAGCATTTTAAGATTATATAAAAGTAATGAAGTAGAAAAAGTAAAAAAAAAAGTAAAAAAATACTATATTATTAAAAATAGTACACAATATAAGAGATTTTTAAAAGTTAAAAAGAATTTAAAAAGAAGTGTAACAATAAAAAAACTAACAAAATGAAAATAAGATAATTAAAAAAAGATATGAGAATAATGTTTAGTTAGAAATAGTTAAGATTAAAAAACTGAAAAGTAATTTATAAGATATCTTTAATAGAATTTTAAAAAGATTGAATAAAATTGAAGAAAAACAATTAGAAAGCATACTTCTGAATTATTTCTAAAAGTTGTAAATATTATTCAGAAAAAGACAATCACTTTGTTAAATATAGAAATAAAAAACTGTATTAATAAGCAAAATCTAAATAAAGACAAATATGACAAAGGTAGTAATAGCATAACAAGTATCAAAGTAGTATGTCATAATATAAATAAAATAAAGAACAATAAGATCAAACTAAAAATTATAGTCAAGTAGTTAAAAAAAAAGAAAATTAAAATTCTGAAATTAGTAAAAACAAATAGCAATAGTAAAGCCTTAAGATTTAGTTTAAAGAACAAGTATTTTAAAGCTTTTTGAATACAAAATATAGTTATAAAAAAGAAAGAATATAATGTTAGACTATTAGTAAGTTAAAAATAAAAAAAATATATAAGAAAAATTTGTAAATTTAAGAAGTACTTAGTTGATATGAAGTTTTATTTCAGATAGATGAAGATTATGATAAAGTGATATATATTTCTTCAAATAATAGAAAAATAATTAAAAAGTTATAATAAGTAATTGTAATAATATATATAGAAAAAGTATATAACTTACAGTTTATAGCTATAGGTAACTTTAATTATATAGTTAATAATAATTTAGACAAAATAAGTAGTAGTATTAACAGTAGTAACAAAACTTTTCTATTACATAAATGGTTAATAAATTAGAGATTTGATGATATATATAGAAAGTATAATTCAGAACTAAGAGGTTATACATGGTTAGAGCAGAATATATAAACAAGAATAGACCAAATATAAGTATTAAAAAATCTGCAACCAAGATAAAATAAGCAAAAATTATTAATACAGAATTTATAATGTCTAGTGATCATAATATTATTTGATCATTAATATTATTTAAGTATTTAATTAAAACATAGAGTTTAACAAAAACAAAAAGAAAAAATCCAACAAAAACAATTTATTTATATGATAAAGTAACAAAAGAAAACTATAAAAACAATTAAACAGATTTTAAAAATTATTTGTCAAAGAACAAAAAACCTAAAGTATTTAAAAAAAAAATTATAATACTAATATAGATAAAGTATAGGATATAATGTCTAATGCTATCAATTCAATATATTTATCTAAAGCAGACCTCAATTTATCTACTAGCCAACTACATAAACTTATTCGCAAAATCCAAAACTATTCTTCATTTGACTGAATACCATTCCAAGCAAACTCCTTTTATCTTAATCTTACTTTTGAAAGCCTTATATCCAAAACCCTTATTGAAACAATTCATAACTACAACTTACTTATTAAAATAGTCTTACAAACTATTATTCAAATACTTTTTAATATTAATAAGCAAATCTATAATCAAATATGGAAACCTTACTGCATTGACTTTTCTAATTGGAAAAAAAATAATAACATTATATCTCTTCTAAGCTCTAACAATAACTATACCTTTCAACAAATACAACAAATGAGATATCACAAGAGATTATATATAAACTATACATACTTATGTCTATGTAGAATAGTAAATCAATTACATTTACATTTTAATATCTGTCTACCAATTGGACAAGCTATTAGGAAAATCAATATATGGTCAACACTCTGAATTAATCATAATACATCTTATAATCACATTTTAACATTACAAATCTGGTGGGCTTTGACCACCATAGTTGGTTTAGGTCACAGATAAAATTGTCTAAACTTTAATTCTTACATATTATTTTTATTTTGTAGTTTACAATCTTAGTATATCTTAGTATATAATATATTAATATGTACAACTAAAATTACTAATAAAGATATAAGCAAGGCCTCACCTTAATACCAAAAAAAAAAATGTCTAATGTAATAAAAGATGCAGTTAATAGAAATACTCAAGAAAAAGATAATTCAAGAGAAAAATAGTATTAAAAAGAAGAAAAAAATATTAGTATCATATAAAAATATTGTAACTTTTAGTAAACTGTTATAGAAAGTCAAAAAAATAATAAAAGAAAAGAAATGTGAACTTAATATAAAAAAATTAATTTAAAAATAGAAAGAATAAATTTAGAACATAGTCTAGAAATAAGCTATATAGATGATAATGATATAGCATATTTTGCAAGATGAAGCCAATCAATAAAAATGTAGTAGTAAGTATTAAAAATAGTTAAAATAAGTAAAAAAAATAAACAAATAAGAGCTAAAATTAATAGTGTAATAAACAAAAAATGTGAAAGAATTAATAAAAAACTAAGAAGAATACTTATGATTATTTTTAACAAACCTTGTAACAAAATTAGAATTGATTATATATTAAAACATGAAAAAAGTAATTATATTTTATACAATAAAACAGAGAAATGTAATAGATAATAAGAAAGTAATAGAAAACTGTTCAAGGAAGTTAAAGAAAACTGATGCAAGGATTTAAAAGTAAAAATATCAATCGAAAAATAACTAAAAACAATAAAAAAAAAAGAATAAAACAGTTTCTGGTTTATCTAATATTTGTTATAGATTAATAAAGAGTGCAGATAGAAAGATATAAAAAGACATAAGAAATTTTTAGAAAATTTGTAAATACTTGTTTAAAATTTAGAAAAATATCATATAAGTGAAAACTAGTACAAGTATATCCAATTTCTAAAGACAAAGACTGGAGTTACAAGTTTTGTAATATTAGACTAATTGTATTGCTAAAGACATTTAGAAAATATTTAACTAAGATAGTAGCAAAAAGAATATCTAGAATAATCATAAAAAAAGAAATATTTAAAGATTCAAACTTTATTGAATTATCAGTAAACTCAGCAGAAGAAGCAATTCATATAGTAGAAATAATGAGAGAAGATATAAAAAAAAGTAATAAAAAGTTATAGTTGTTAATGCAAAACATAAAAAAAATATACAATTTAGTGTCAATAAAGTTACTTCACTTGGCATTACAAAGAATTAAATTAATAAAAGAAACAGCAAAATTTATATTAAAGTTTTATTAAAGCTTTAATTTAGTATCTATTTATCTATTTATTTATAAATATTCAGATATCAAATGGATAAATAGGTAAAATAGATAAATGAATGAATATTAAGATATCTAATAAATTATCCAGATTAATGCAAAGAATAAGTATTAATACAAGAAGTGCATATTTATTTAATATTTAATTAATAGCTAATCTAACAGTTAATATAAAAGATATTATATAACATAATAGTTAAGATTTAATAATTAAGATCTGATCTAATAGTTGATATAAAAGATATTACATAATATAACAGTTAAGTTTTAACAGTTGATATAAAAGGTATTATATAATATAATAGTTAAGATCTAACAGTTGATATAAAACACTTTCCCAAAGTAGATTTTTCTAAAATGCCATTTCACTAAAGTCATAATACCAACAATCCATTTTACTAACAGGACAAAATAGATCTGTATTATTTTATCAAATATTAATTAACTAACAAGTTTATTTTACCAACAGTTTATTTTACCAATAATTATTTTATCAACAAAGTAATTCTGATCATTGTCCAGATTTAGAATTAGAGCTAAGTGAATGCAACCTTTAAAAAACTTGTTGGTAAAATAAACCATTAGCAAAATAATTGTCAATGAAATAAACTTAATGCTTAATTGATTTTCAGTGAAATTATATAGACCTATTTCTGTTATGTTAATAAAATGGATTTTTGGTATTACAATTTCAGTGAAATAGTATTTCAGAAAAATGTATTTCAGGAAGTTAAACCGGAACTCTAAAAATACTTGTTTAAATTGATCCATTTAGTTCCAGTAAATCTTTTAATTGTTGTGAAACTTTCTAGAGTTGAATATGAATAAGTTTTACCAATGAACCTCTTGATTCGTCTAAGTTACATAATAATTGATTTTAATCAGATTACTCAGGTGAAGTATCTACCCCAGTTAAGCAAGAGGAATTGTCCAATTAAGATCGTCTAAAGCCAGGTGATTTTTAAATTGATTACCGTTACTAATCGATTTGTAGATTAAAGTCACGTAATGAATATAAAATCCTACAAGGCTTTAGACAATCTTCATATTGGGGTGGACTTCTTGCTCTGTAGACCACCTGAGTTGAACTGATGGGTCACTCTGGTTGAGTTTTTTGACAAGTCCAACCTCTAATCGGGTTGATCAATTAACCAGAGCCGACATGGTCAGGTTGGTCAGTTGACTATCGGAGCTCTAATTGTATTACTAATTACAGATCCGTAACTCACAAATCATTAAATAAATATACTACTGTAAAACTTTCGGTTCACGTTCAAAAATAATTACCCAAATATATGGGCGGTGATCATCATCGGTTATTTAAACTAAAAATCAAATAATAAAATAAAAAAACTTCTATGATTTAATTACTTTCCACCTCAGTAGATTCTTAGTATAAAAATCGTCCTTCTAAATCTAATTCTATTAAAATAATGCCTGCGATTAATATCTTCAACATTAATTTACAGTAATTGAATGTCTTATATTCACGTTTACAACTTTAATCCTTTTTCAGTAACAAGGCCTATGACAAATTATTTCATTAGTATTTTCATATCCGCAGCTTTTTGATATTTTGATAATATATAAATGCCTTATATTCGTCCTTTTCGACTCCAATTCCATGTTGATAACAATAACCAACTTGACGTATTGCAGGAATATCTACCATTTGAGCTGATTTTTGATAATAGATGAATGCTTTATTTTCATCCTTTTTAACCCCAATTCCATAATTATAGCAATGTCCAACATTATATGATCCAATTGCGTGTCCCAAATTTGCTAATTTTTGATAATAACTGAATGCCTTGTATTCATCCTTCTCAACTCCAATTCCATTTTGATAACAATGTTCAACATTAGATGTCCCACCTGCGTCTCACATATCTGCTGATTTTTTGATAATATGTGAATGCCTTATGTTCATCTTTTTCAACTCAAATTGCATTTCGATAACAATATCCAACCTGAAATGTTCTACTAGCTCCCCCAATCTCTTCTGATTTTTTATAATAATTGAATGGCATATTAATATCCTTTTTAACTCCAATTCCTTGTTTATAACAAGCACCAAGGCATCCAATTCCATGAGCATTTCCCATATTTGCTGATTTTTTATAATATGTGAATGCCTTATATTCATCTTTTTTAACCCAAATTCCCATTTTGTAACGAGTAATTAGTCCATATGAATCGTCCATATCCGCTGATTTTTGGCAATAAAAAATTGCTTTATAATCATTTTGATCAACACCGATCCCATTCTCATACCAAAAAGTGAGATTATGCATTCCAAGAGAATTTCCTAATTCTGAGGTCGTCTAAAGCCAGGTAGTTTTTAAATTGATTACTAATAAATTTGTAAAGCAAAACTCACGTGACACATATAAATTACTGCCTGGTTTTAGACGATCCTTAAATAAGGCAATTGATTATATTAGCCATCAGACCTATACAGCAGTGATTTTAATAGATGACTGGTTTGCAGCACTCAACGCTTCCAGTTTAAAGTATGAATAAAGGAAGACATCGTTCATATGCTGCCACAAGTTCGTCTACTAGTTCTACTGCCACTAGAACTAATATTCAACTTGTCTGTTTGGTCCATGGTGAACCACCAAGTTCTTGTTTCAAAGTTACAATAGGAAATCATGAAGATGGTGATGAACTTAGAAAGTTAATTAAGAAAATAAACGAGCATGATTTCGCTAAGTTTGCCGCAAGGAAACTTAAATTGTGGGTCGTTGATATTCCATATAACTCTCTAAACATCAGTGACTATAACGTGGACATTGTGAATGTCCTTCATGGCCGAGAATTTCCTATCCTATGCAAAGTTGGTGATATTTTTACTGAACAGCCTGTTAAAGACCATATTCACATAATTATTGAGTTGCCTGCTCTCAATGGTAAGTGAAGAAAACCAATTTTACAGAACAATCTCTTTTTGTTGAAAGAAAAAAATTAGATGATTAAATGTTTAAACGTCTCCGTTATTTTGTACAAAAATGGGCGGTGTAAAGGAGTTATGAAATCGTGTATACGCTTAATATGACGTTTTATTAACTTCGTGCTTCGAATATTTAATTAGAAGCAGGTATGGAAGGAGAACTAGAACTTAAAAAAACGATTGTTAAATTCACTGAAACGACGCAACAATTCATTGATTATATTGATAGGTAAACATGTTTTCTGGGCACTATACCGCACTAATTAAAGATCCAAATTATTATACTCTCATGTAATATACCCTATTTTATATTGCTACATATTTAATTTCTATTTTAGATATAATATGGGGGTGTGTCAATAGAAACCAAGCAAATTATTTTTAGTGAGTTTTTTAAAATTTTAAATTAAAATATCTCAACAACTGTTAAACCAACTTTGATGAATTTTTTTTTTTTAATCCTATAACTATATAAAATTAAAATAAAAAAATTTTTATTAAGTTTGGTTAAATATTTGTTGAGATATTTTACTTTAAACTTTAAAAAAAATTTACTTAGAAAAAATTTGCTTGGTTTCTATTGACACCCCATATGCTCATATAAAATGTTGGGGATGATGCTGAAATTTGGATGATCGTGAAATTAACGCATCTGATTGGTTAGGGTTAGGGTGATTAGCCAATGGGGTTTTCGATTTCACGATTATCCAAATTTCAGCATCATCCCCGACATAAAATATCCTAAAATCATATATCCATCATTGATCAAAGAATTCCCCTAACATCTTATTAGTTTTTTGTTAACTCCGGATCTTTTTGTGTGTTATTACTTGTCGCTAAGCATTATCCAGTTTTCAGAAACCTTTATTTTGCCATTTTCAATTCCTTATTTGCTTTGCTTCAGGCAAGCGAAAAGGTCAAAAGTTTCTCTCTCAAGTATTGACCAAACACATTTGGATGAATTATTAAACCACTTGCAATTCCGTCGAGCTACGAGTATTATTACTGTGAGTTCAGCAGATAAGGATTTTGATGAACGATTCGTATGGGATGAACGAAATGAAGACCAGCATGCGAAAGATGTGAAAGATGATCATGATCAAGTGTGTAGACGAGGATATATGAGCTATTTAAGTGACAATATCTCTATTTCCTCTAAATTTATCTGGTATGATCCGAAACCTAAGAAAGATCTTTTAAATATCAACGATTCCTCGCTACCTTATAGCATAAGCGGGACGACTGATGTGTTGGTCATGGATGAAAGTTTTTATAGGGTTCTAGATTATCGTTCTGGAATTCAAGCCGGGTTTGAACTTAAAAAAGAAGTCCAAGATTCTGATACTAATCAAGCTATTGCGGAACTTATTGTAACAAATCTTGTTTCAAATCACGCCGTTTTTATAGTCCTCACCGATTTAAATAATACATGGATATTCTATTGGCTTACAAATGATAACTTAATAATGATGTCTCGAACTAATTCACGTGATGCACTTGCAATTATCGAAATGGCACTTGCTGAAGATCCCAAAGTCAAAGCCGCCACCACAACTATAGACATTAATTTTCCTATTGGAATGAGGTGCAACTACTTTCGTCGTTTGAGCAATTTGCAATATGGAGAAGCATTCGAGAACGAGGTGGAGGGGCTGGATCTATTTCTGAACAGGCCTAAGGTCAATTTTGAATTTGAGGATGATATTGCAAACATGAAAGATATGTTTGATGAGATGACTGAAAAGGAGATAACTGATTGGAAAATAAAACGAGCTCTAAGGCTTTTGGAAGATACGCCCGGTTTTCAATTAGATAAAAATTACATGGATATGTATTCATGATCATATAGGTAATAATACAACCTGCCCATGTCAAGCTTGTATTTTAACGTGTAATAAGGCAAAGATACCCGACAATTTGGAAAAAAACAATAAACACAAATTCCTTGCAAAATTAAAGTGACTGGAATTATTCTAATATATACCAATTTCCGCAAAATTTACAAATTTGATGCTCTTGCATAGTAATCAAAAAAATTTGCGACATCACTTTTAATAATAATTTACTATTAAAAATGAAATTGCAATTTTTTTTTGAGGAAAAAACAAATTTTAGATGCAAAATGTAAATTTGTAATATTATATTCTGTGTATTTTGTTTTTTGTTAAATTGTTTGTAGTGGAATTTAATCACGTGTCAGTATTTGATTGGACATAGATGTTATACAAAATCAATTTCTATGTTTTACTTTCATTTGAACATAGAAACGATTTTGATTAGTCCATGTTCATATTTGTCCATATTCAAATAAAATTTTAATTGGACATAGTCCAAATTACAACACTAAATATAACTACCAACAAACAATATTAATATTTTTTTTTAATATTAATGATGAGACCATGTCTTTAACTTTATTAAAATTAAATTAAAGTTTTTATAAAGAAAAGCTTGTTTTTAAATTGCATATAAAGAATAAAGACTCAGACATATAATCTGCAATTTAAACTTACAAGAGTGACCAAGGCTCATTTAGATTTGGGTGTTAGTAATAATAAAAAAGAGAAAAATATAATATTTAATCTATTTAATAGTTTAAAGATTAATTTTAGTAATAATTTGTAGTATTGAAATAGGAAGTAAGAGTAAACTAGAGGAAGAACTATGAGTTAAGTTAGTGAAAGATGTGATTTGAGACTGTGTAAAATGTGAAATAAACAATATAAGATCTATATTTGTTTATATATTTATTGGTTTAAATAAAGAAAAAGTTTAGTAAAAAGAGAAATAGTAATACAATAAGAAATAGAAATATTATAAATAATAAAAATAAGATCAGTAAGAACTAAATCAGATAAAATAGAAGTAAAAAATGATATGTATAAAAAGTTGTGTAGTTTAAAACTGTTGAGTATAAGAATTTCTTTATATAAGTTAGAAATAAGATTGGTAAACATGAAGAACAATTGTATTTAGAATGCAATTAAGAGAATTAAAAACTAGGTAATATATAGTTTGAATAGAAGAATAGATAATACAGTATAGTAAAGAACTAGTTTGATTGTGTTAATAGCAAGAAAAAGAGTATAAAAAGTTATATTTGTTATATTTATAAAAAATATAAGAAACAAATAGTTCATTTAGAAGAATTTTAATACAAAAGGTTTTAAGAATAGAGAAATAAAAGTTGTAAACAAAATTAAAGATTTTTTGATTATTATTAATATAATGTTAAGTGGTTTTTTAGTTAATATCAGATATAATACTAGACTATTATTGAAAGCAATATTGAGATTTTTAAAGTATTATAATATAAGTTTGACAAATAGTACAAATAGAGTATCAAATAGAAATTTTAATAGAAAGTTGATCAATAAATAGAGTATAAACAAAGTTATAAGAGTTATTAGTTAAGAATATTAAAAATATAATATTTGGTAATTGTGAACAAGTTGGTTAACATGATTATTAAATAGGTTATCTTAGTGTACAATAACTTTGTAAAAAATAAGCTAAATATTATATAAGTTAATAAAGTTAATAAGAATGTGCCAAATAGAGAAGTATGAGATATGAGTATATGAAAATTAAGATGCTAATAGACAAATACTGTAGTATTTAGAAATTACTAATTGTAAGTTAATAAATATATAAATTGAACAGTTTTTAGAAACAATAATGATTGTTAAGAGAATAACAAGAATTTTAGCTTTAAAAGAGCATAACTAGAATTTAACTTATACTTGAAATAAGTGTGAAGTTGCTGAATTATCTACTTGAAACATTAAGAAGTACTAAAATCAATAACAGAACTATTAGTATAAAATAAAATAATAAATAGATTGTAATTAGAGTTAGCAATAGACTGTAAACTATCAGTACGTTAGTCTAGTTAAAAAATACAAAGCAGTTGTTGTAAGTTGATTGTTAATAAAAAAGAATATAAAATATATAAAGGGTCTTATATTGCTACAAAGTATGCAATGTCAAGAAAATTGGCATATAAGTTAAGAGTTTTATCAAAATTAATATGAAAGATTAGTTTGGTAACCAAGTTTATAGTAATAAAAATAATACATTTATTAGTAATTAAATTGAAATTAAAATAACATCCAGGGCATATTGTAGTAATAGAAAGAACAATGTAAATAATTATCTATTTAACCAATCAAAATAATTTATAATATATTAAACTGATATATAGATACAGTATATTTTCAAATATTAAAGCTAACAATAATATAATTACTAACTCTACAAAGATTAAATAATATGTTAGTAATCACTTTAATATATAATAATTTTATTGTTTGTTGCTACTAATTTAAAGTAAGTTTTAAGATAATAGTAAAAAAAATAAGATATATATTTTGAATTAGTAGATGTATTATTTAGTTGAATAAAGTTTTGTTTAAATTGGTTAACTAGTTTATAAAGATCTTTATAAAATAAGTATATATAGAATTTTGTTAAGATAAGTGTAAAAATATTTAAAGGTAGATATATATATTGTTAAATATATATAGTATTAAAAGATTGTTTAAAATAATAAAAAGTTAAGTTGTAGATATTATAAGTTATTTTTTTAATTAAGAATTTTATTTTTTTCTAAATTGGTATAGATATATATATAACATATTGCTGTTTTAGTAACATAGTTTGTTTAGTTTTAAATGAATCAAATAGTTGGTAAATTAGGTTTTTAAAGAATTAACTTTTTGTATTACATCCTTCTGAGAATTCCTCTCCAGAAAAACTTTTTATATCCACTTCTCAAAAATTACAAATACCTAACATTTTTATCAACACTTCAACGAACTTTAAAACTACTAATATTGATTATAAATCATCAACAGAAGATCCAAATGATACTATCGACTTACTAACTACCAAAACTATTAAAGGAAAAACCTTCACCCAAATTCCAGACCTCTCAAAAATATACAATCCCTTAACATGTTTCAACAAATTCCTTTCTTTTTATAACCTACAACTTCTACCTTTACTACAGTTAATAGGTTTATTTCTAAAATTTATCCAAAATAAATATCCAAATTACTATTCAGAACAATATATAAAAATTTCTATTAAAACATCTAAAAACAATATATTCAAAGAAGCATATATTCATCTTCCACAGGAAATGAATCCCCTATCCAACTTCACTAATATTTCTTTTAAAAATCTTACAAACTTTCAAAATATTCCACTCAAAACAAATTATACTTCAACAAGATTCAAAATACCTTCTCTTCCAAAATGTCAAAACTCTTTTCTATCCACAACACCAATACCTCCTAAACCTCCCTCTATTATAACATATACAAACAACATCTTACCTTCTGAAAATTCAAATATTACAAAATCAATCAAATTACACTTACTAAATGTTAACGGTCTTCTTGATAACTTCAAACAACTAAGTCTAATTGATTTTATCTCAGAAAATCAAGTTGATATTTTTGAAATTTCAGAAACACATCTATTTAGCAAAAAAGCAAAATTCTCAATACTTTCGCAAAAACTTTTAAATTACAAATGCTTCTGGACACCAAGTAATGCTCGCCAAGGTGGCATAGGAATATTAATCCACAAATTACTGGCAAAGCATATTGGAAAAATACAGACATACAAAAACTTTCTTCTAGAAATTGACATATTTCTCAAAAATTTTTACATTAAACTAATCCAACTTTACTTTCCAACTCAAGAAAAAAAACAACTCTGAAAAGACATTCTTCAATATCTTACTCCTATTCTTAATAAAACCAACTACAAAATAATTTTAATGGGAGACCTAAATGGAGTTCCAAATCCTAAACTAAATAGACTACTACAAAAAAGCTCAACTACACCTGAACATTCTCTTTTAAAAATACTTAAATCTCTTCAATTTTATGACATCTACAGGCTCTTTTTTCTATTTATTGCCACATTCTCCTATACACATAATAACAGTTATAGTAGAATTGACCAAATATGGACTAACATTCATATTACACTTTTAGACTATGCTGACATCTTACCAAATCCATTTACTACAACTGAT
>CAJVQA010005829.1:0-15609 GCA_910591915.1 Cetraspora pellucida
TAGACCATTATAATTATAATTTCAACCTGCTTGAAGAAAAAGCTAGCAGAAATCATATATTCATTTGTTCTTTCTATATAGCCTAAGTGTTTTTTCTATTTTTGATTAATTAGTAATCCTACTCCTGAACCTTTTTTTTTATCAGAATTTGCACTTGACTAGATGCTTTTGTATTCTTCTATATTCTTTTTCAAAAAAAAGCTTTCTTTAACTGAAATGTTTGTTTTTGCTAGATCTACAATGTCTAGTTCATTGTCAATTAACTAATCATACAGTGATTCTAACTTTTGGCTATTTGATTTAAGCCCATTAATATTATGTATTGCCAAATTCAATTCAATTCTTTCATTCATATATATATTCTTTTTATTTCAAGTGACTTCTTCTTATCATCTTTTGTTCTTTCATCCAAATATAGAGCATTACTTTGTGTTGAGTTATTTCTTTTTTTTCTATCTTGCGATGAGGAGCTTGACTCTATATTTGGGATTGTTGATTTAACCTTGATAATTTTTAGGAATGATTTGCAAAACTAGAGCTTGCTAACTCAAGTTTTGCTTTATGCTATATTTCAAGTTTGTCTAGCCTGCTAATAATTCCTAACAGTAGATCTTCAGTTAATAGTTTTTTTTCTTTTCTTGGTAATTCTTTGTTTTCTTTTACTTGATTAGTTCTAGAATTCTTGTTCAAGTTCTTTGTGCTATATTCATATTCCATTTCTTGGCTAAACTCTTCTTTGTCGATTTATCTTTTCATTCTTAATGGTTTGATTTTTCCTCTTATTGCTTTTCTTGTTTCATAATCTTCCCAAAAGATTAAGTGATTATAGTATCGGAATTGTTTTGATTGTGCTAGTTCTAAATTTTCTTGGTTTGCAAAGGTGATAATTGCACATCCTTTAGAGTACCATTGCTGTTACTTGGCATAAATACTGATTTTGCTTTTTTATTTTTAAGGCTTCTAAGCAGAAGAACTTTAGAGGCTCCTTTGAGTACTTCTAGTAGTTTTGTTGTAAAACGACTATGTTTATTCCTTTGCTTGTAATCTTCTTCCCTTTGTGTTACCCATACCAATTTGTTGTTATCCAATAGGAGTGACTATAGGATTTCTGTATAGTTTCTAATTGTTGTTTCAATTACTGCTAGTGCTTTAAACTAAGATCTTTTAATTCTTACAACTTTTGCATTTCTAATACTTCTACACATGAATTTAATTTCTTCATAACTGATGTTTGCTAGTAAATTTCATATAGTCAAGTAATTTAGATCTTCTATCTTCTCTTTCCTCTTTTGATATGAATTGGTACGGTTTGTTTGCTTAGTAAGGTGCTGTCTATATTCAGTCTTCTGTGAATTTAGTGCTGTTCATTTAGCTATGTTATTTTTAAAATTTTTTGTTTGCCTTTCTCTAATTGTATTATAGCTAAGATTACTCTTTTGTTTTTCTACCTCTATAGGAATGAGTTTACACCAATCCTCTTCTTTTTTTAATATTTTCTCACTTGTTGTTCTTCTGCTATATTTGCAATCAAATTCAACTATAATCTAATTATTTCCATTCTAAAAATTTTCTTCTATCTCTTTGATGTGTTTGTTGTTTCTAAGCACCCATTTCATAAAATTAATTCTGTATTCTTTTGTTTCACCTAGAATCTTGTATGTTGGAATTTTTGCTTTGAATGAATTTTCTTTATTACATAATCTATTTTAAGGTGACCAAAGACTATCTTTTAGTGATACTAAGTTGATTTGTTCTTTTGAATTTGTTTCTTGGTCTTTAGCATTTTCTTTTCTATTAGCATAGTCAGAATTATCTTGACTTAACTCAATGCATTTTGCTTTTGAAGATATTCTACTATTTTTATTTTTGTTTTCAACTTTACTAATCTTAACTGCTGACTTTTCTAAATTTGTTGTTTGGTGGTTTTGACTTAATATGCTAACTTCCATAACTATAGTAAGATCTTTTATATTATTGCTATTGTTCTGATTGTTTTCTTCTATTGTTTTAGCTATTGGTTCTTTTTGTTTTTGCTTTTTTGGGCCAATTGGTTGGAAGCTAATCTTTATATTCTCTTTTTTTATTTCTATTCTATTTTTTTCCTTTAATATTGTTGAACTACTCATATTAGTTATATAGTTAATTGCTTCTAGATTGTGTTGTGTCATTCTTGGTTTCATTGCCCATTTCTCAATTAATGTTTTTTTAAGGCTTCTAGTTTCTATTTGTCTTAACACTTTAAGAACTTGACCATAAATCAATAAATCCTGTTTTGTAATTTTGTTTGGATTATCAATTGCTATACTGTATACTATTTGTTTTATATTGTTTGGACTATGTGGTGTTGTATCTTTTAATGCTTTAGTTAACATATTGCTATCTAAATAACTAAGATTTTTTTCACCTGTTTCTCAAAAAAACTTAAGTAGCCCCTGTTTGTGTAACTCACTCATCTTCTAATCTGTGCTTAAATGATAATTAACTAATATCTACTAGTAGTGTTGTTCTAGATTTTTCTAAAAAGGACCATGTGCTTTTCTGTTGTTGTTTAATTGCATGATTGTTGTTTTCTTGTAATTTATTTACTTAACCAAAAAGAGAATGTGATTTATTGTTTGTTTACTTTGTTGTTTATGTATTTTTGTGCAACCTAATTTGATCTGCTGAACTGAGACTTTGCCAATTTCTCAAATTTCTAGGAAAATTTCAAAGAAAAAAGACAAACTAGTCTTTTATACTTTGTACTTGACTCAAAGAAAAAAGAGCTTCTATCAAACTTAGTGTTGTTTTTGGTCTACTTTATTTTTTTTTAAGTTATTAGGATAGGTTTTCTAAGTTAGTTCTTGCTTGCTGCTACTATTTTTGTCTTGTCTGTTTTTAGAACAAAGGATCAACAGAAAGAGTTTTTTGAAATTGTTAAATTCGAGTAAAAGTTTTATTAATGTTTTATAAATTTTATATTATATAGTATTAAAATTATTTTAGTTTAATTGATAAAACTTTTGAAAATAAATGTTAAAGATTTTTGGTAGTTTAGTTATTATAATTTTCAAAATTTTCTTTAGTACAATTTTTTTAAAAAAAAACTTTATACTTGTATTGTTTGTAAAATTTAGATTTATTAATTATATTAGAGATTTTAAAAATTTTTATTTGGTAGTCAGATTTAATTATGCCAGTTGGAAGAATTTCTGTATAGTCAATATTAGTAATAAATAAGTTGGTTCAAATTTGGTCAATTTGACTTTGTATATTGTTTTGACTAAAAGTAAAATTTGAGATATTGAAATAGAAAACTTAGTAAATGTTTTTAAATTGAAAACTAAGTTAAATATTAGATTATTTGACTTTTAGAGATTGATAATTTTTTAAGAGGAAGTCTATTAATTTTTGAAGTTGAAATATTATTTAAATCACCTATAATAATTAATTTGTATTTGTTAGTATAAATAAGAGAGATTAAGTAGTCTTATACTTTTTTGTCAAATTATCTTTTTCATAAGTTGGAAAGTATATTTGAAGAAGTCTAATAAATATATTTTTAAAATGAATATATGATTTCTGCTAGCTTTTTCTTCAAGCAGGTTGAAATTATAATTATAATGGTCTACTTACCACCAAATGATAAAGAAGAAAAGAAAATAATTCAGAAGTCAATAATTAACAAATATGTTAAAAGACTACCAAAAACACAAATAGTAGTTATAGGAGACTTTAATCAATAGTAAACTTGAACTTAGATAGACTGATAAATCAAAAGAAAAAACAAGCAAAGTTAGATCCACTATTCAGTTGGCTAGAAAGACAAGAGTTTAGTGATACATTTAGGGTAATCAATCCAAACACAAGAGAGTTTTCATAGTCTGAACAGGGATCAGAATCAAGAATTGATTATATTTGGATTACAGAAGAGTTAGCAGATGGTCTTTATAAAGCAGAAATTCAAGAAATGGACACTTATACAAATAGTGATCACAAGGCAGTTATAGCAAAAATAGAATTAAGCCACTTGATTACACCATATAGTGCAGCAAAAATAAGGGAAAAAAAATCATAAAAGAACAATCTTTCTTTATGATAAAGCAACCAAAGAAGACTAGAAAAAGTATAGGCAGAAGCTTGATTCAGTATTAAAAAAGAAGATTAGCATTCAAGATTTACAACAGTTTTCACAAACAAATGAAGATATTAAAGAATATGACTAACTAAATAACTGGTGGAATATAATTAGCAACAGTATTGTTGCAACAGCAAGAAAATATATTCCAAAAAAGAAAATGTCTAATACCTTAGATAAAAAAAAGAAGAAAACAAAAGAATTTCAACTAGGCAAAACTCTCACACAACTGGGAAGGTGGATTAGTATAGAAAAAATAAATATCAAATTAGGGTTTTTAGAAGATAACATAGATGAGCTAAATGAAGAAATCAGATTCATTAATGAGCATCATAAAACTTATATAGACTTAACACAATTATGAACATATGAGCTTATTGAAGATCTAAAAGGTAAGTGGAAAATACTCTGAGCAAGAAGGACCAGCGAACTAGAAGGACAAAAAAGAAAAGAAATAGAAGACAATATAGAAAGAAGATGCCAAATGATTGATGAAAAATAGGGCAAAATTCTAGTAAGCCTCTTGAACAAACTAACAAAAAAAATCCAACTAAACAGACTTATTAATAAAGAAGAAGAACAAAGAAGTCTAGTTATTAAACTAGCAGAAGTACTTATAAAGACAAAAGAACACTACCAAAATCAGTTTAGACCATGTTATTTTAACCAAAATATATGCAAAGAAAGATAGAAAGAAATATACAAGCCAAAAGAGTCTATTAAAAAAAAGTGGTACAAAGATCTTAATTAAAATATTACTGAAGAAGAATGAAATGAAATGATTCAAGGGCTCAAAAAGAAAATGGTATTGAGAATTTCAGGCATCATGTATACCCTAATCCAAGCAGCTAGAGTCAAAACATATAAAATTTTTAGAACATTTGCTGAAATTTGTATCAAATCAGGTTCAATTCCAAAGAAGTGGAAAATATCACAAATTTATCTAATTTCAAAAGAAAGAAAATAGCACTACAATCTTAGTAATGTTAGACCAATAGCTTTACTAGAAACATTTCGAAAATGTATAACAAAGATCTTAACCAAAAGATTGGCCAGAATATTTTGTCAAAAAAATATTCTTAGAGATCCAAACTTTGCAAAACTGCCAAGAAATTCAACAGAAGAGCCAGTGCATATTATAAACATGTTAATAGAAGATGCAAAAGAAAACAGTAAAGAGCTTTGGTTAGTTTTACAAAACATTAAAAAGGCTTTTGATTCAGTATTGTTAACAGCTCTAAAGGCAGCTATGTAAAGAATCAAACTTCCAGAAATAACGATTAAAATAATCTTGAATCTTTTTCAAGACAGACAATTCAGAATAATGACACATTGGGGTTATACAGAAGCATTTGTAATAAATAATGAAATAGAGCAGGATGAGGTGCTTTCACCTTTAGTATAAAGAATTTTTTATGATCCTTTACTTGAGAGAATCCAAAAAGACCCAAATCTAGGCTACATAATAGAGGTTTCAAATCCATACAACAATAGCTTAAATTATTCAACAAAGACAAGCTAAAGACAAATGGTAGTAGCTTTCGCAGATGATACAACATGGATAGCAAGTAATCAAGAGCAAATGGAGCAAACATTACAAATTGCAGAAGATTTTTTTTGAACTAAACGATATTCAAATAAATGAAAAAAAATCAAAGCTAATAATTACAAATCCAAGTAAACCTAAAAAAAATAGAAAGATTAAACTTAGTAATGTATGAATATATAAAGAAGAAAAGACCAAAATTACAAGATTTTTGGAAATTTGGCTTAACAGCAAACTCAATGAAAACCAAATTAAGTCAAGAGCAAAAGAACTAATATGTTCAACAACAAGGCTTTTAAATACAAAAAAAATAACAGGCACACAAGTATCTTATATAAACAATATGTGTATAGTACCAAAGTTAACTTATATGCTCCAAATAACAAAATTGTCTAAAAGAATAATAGAAGCGATTCAAAGTTCAATAATAGGTTTAGCCAAGCACAAACTAGGAATTGCAAGAACAGTAAGCAATAGCATAATCATATACAGAAATATGGGCAACTGCAATACACTATGGAATTAACTAGTAGCAAAACAAATTACAGGTTTACATGCAAGACTTAACTCAACTAGGCCAGAAGAGATACCTACAAAAATCAGAGTAAATCAAGGCCTTTTACTTATAGACACAATGAAAGAAAATTGGCATAAAATTGTACCAAAAGTATGTAGCAATTTATGGAAAAATAATCTAGCATGTCAAACAATGCTAAAAGCAAAGAACTTGCAAATGTCATTCAATTTTAACAATATAAACATTGAGAAGAAAAATGAAGAACTAAGAATCACAGAAGTACTAGAAAATAAAATTACTTTTCAGACAGCTCTAACACTAAAAAGACTTAACTCAACTTCAATAAATCAGCTTATTAACAAGGCAGGAGACAAAATGATCTTTTGGCATCAACTTAAATTATTAAGAAGGAAATCAAGCAAAGGTAGAACAGTCAGCTGGTTTAAGAAAATTGAAGAAACAATAATAGAAGACAAAAATAACAGACAATTAAAACCTAAATATGTATTACCAAGTGGAAACAGAAAAGCACTTCAAACACCACTTGATAGTTGTTCAAGAGACAACAGAAAAAGAGAATAGATAATGTTAAAATCATCGAAAGAAAAAGAAACCAATAATTGGCAATAAGAAAAGTAGTTATAAACATACCAAAAAAAATACTCACAGAACACTAGGAGATCAAATCAGTCAAAAGCAAAATAAACCAAGTTCTTAAAAAATGTGAAGGATGTAATCTTGATCATATAGAAGAACTTAAAAATTATAAAAAATGGAGTTACAGAGAAGAAGTTCAAGGTTCGCTATCAAGATTTATCAGAAAAAATAAAGACTCACAACTTATAATAGACAAAAAAATGATATACAACCAGCAACAAGAAAGCAGAACTAAAATAAATAAATCAGAAGCATAGCTCCAAGATATAATATATTATGATTTGGATATAGAATTAATCAAAAAACAATAGCTAAGCAAAGAGATAAAAGAACTCCTTATCTCCAAGAACCAAAAAAAACAATTAAACACAGATAATGAACTTATCTTCTATACTGATGATTCATTCAAGAAAGCAGCAACAAACAATGCTTCAGATATCAACCACATAGGAGCAAACTAGATACAAGTAGATACAGAAGAAGGAAAAGTAATTGATGGAGGTACTATAGGCACCCAAAATTGGCTTTCATCAACAAAATCAGAACTACTTGCAATTTGGTTAGTAATTCTAATAACACCAAAAAAAAGAATTAAGATCTATACAGATAGTACTACAGCAATATCAGGTCTTAAAAGAGAAAAAAAGCTAAAAAAAAGTAGACAATAGATCAAAGAAAAGAACTATGACTTAAAAAAAAGTATAATAGAGCTACTTGAAGTAAAGAAGATAGAATTAGAATTAGTTAAAGTAAAGGGACATAATGATAACAAATGAAATACTAGAGTAGATAAAATAGCAAAAGAAGGAAGTAGTATAGAAAATAGAGATAAAATTATAGTAATGCCACCACCTAGTTTAAATGTATTACTTTGCTAAAAAGAAACAATTGTAGAAGGGCCAACAAGACAATTTGTTAAAAATATTTTAGATTTTAAGGTTGGCTCAGAATGGTGATTTACATCAACTGTCCAAAAATTAGAACCAAATGAAAAAAAAAACATGACTAGTCACCACTATAAAAAAAAGTTAGAAGTTATAGCAGAGTTAGATGTATGAATATAAAAAAGAATAGAGAAATCACAACTCTAATTAAATGTATTAACGAAAAACCACCAGTACTTAAAACTCTAGCGAAAAGACGTTCTGACATATACAAAATGCTATATTGCATTCTCTGTAATGAAGACCAAGAAAAAGACCAAGAAAACTTAGTTATATATAAAGGTCATGAAAATAGTTGGGTCATTACAGAAAACTTAGCTATTAATTTGGCATGGACAATTCTCTCAGAAAAAACTCAGAAGAAAACAAGCAAATTAGAATTAACAAAAATCTTATAGAGTGATTTAGCAGAAGGAAAAAAAGAATGTAGATCCAAAAGCATAAAAGGGCTAGTCCAAAAAGAAACCAAAATAACAATACAAAGTCTTACTCAAACTTTCAAAGATGCTAAAGAGTTTTTAACAATATGGACAAATGCAGCATGGAATGATTTTTTTAAAAATATATAGAAAAAATGATGTGAAGCAGTTATTAAATAGGAAAAGGCAAATGGAATTAGTTCTGCAGACAAAAAAAAGAAAGATAACAATTCAAGAAGTGATATAGTAAAAAATATGATAAAAGGGGTGCATAATGGAGTTTAGAAAAGGACCAAAGCCAAGCTATAAAAAAAAAAAAAAAAAAGAAGAAAAAATACAAAATTCTTGGTTTGGTTTGGTTAGAGATTATATAGAAAGAAAAATAAGACCATTTTTTTATGGTTCTAATGACTAGCTTAGTATAGCCCTCTGGCCAGACCACTGTCTAGCCAGTGCAACAGACCACTCCTGGGCACTCATAAAAGCAGCTAAGAGATGTCAAGTCAGAATTTAAGCCAACTTTGTACAAATTATGTATATAAGACTCTTAATAAAAGTGATCGGCAAGGCTGCCAAAGATTAAAAAAAAAAAATAAATAAAGCTTCTACTAAACATATTTCTTTTAAAAAAATTAAAACTATTAAAAAAATTCAAGCTCTCCTTTATCAAAACACTTCCTATTCTATTTTATTATAAATAAATTCAATTTCTTAAAAACTATATGAACTTAACTAATTTTAATATATTATTTTCTAAATATCAAACTAAATACCCAAATTATATATTTTAAATAATATTACTTTTACTAATTCAAATTTAAGATAAATTTCAATTTATCAAAACTGCACTTAATTATCAATACCAATAATTAATTTATGATGCAATTAAAAAAAAAATAAAAGAATAAAACAAATCTTTCAAAAAAATATCTAAACTATTTTATAAAAAAATACAACAATATTTATATTGACAAATTACTTCTTAATAACAAACTTTTTATAAAACATGATAAAATACTAAATGCAATTAAATATGATTTTACTAAATATTTTAAACCAAATCTCTTAAAACCATTTTACCAATATCTGAATTCTTCTTACTTTATGAATCATATCCTGAATTTGAAACAAATTACCAAAACCTTATTCATAAAATATCTAAATAAGAATAATAAAATATAATCTCCAAGCTACCTAATCAAAAAAACAACAAGACCTCTTAAAATCTGCTATAAATATATAAAATATACTAGCTCTAAAGCATAAAACATTTTTTAATTTTTCTTAAATAAATGTTTTCAATTTCAAAAAATCTTCTTAGACTAAAAATCCTTTAACTTCTTCTTAATTACCAAAAAATCAAACTAAGATTGCATATTAAATTAAATTTAACCAATCTTTATAATAGAATTCTTTAAAAAAATCTTTACTAAAATATTTAAAAATAACTAAATAATATTATTTCTTATTATAATCTTTTGTTAAATTTAAATTTTACAGTTTTCAAAAACTTCTTTATATACTTTCTTATACAAAACTTATATAATACAATCAAATACTATAAAGTCAATAACAAAAAAGCCTTAATTCATTTTCAAGACATGTCTAAAGCTTTCAACAAAATTAATATATCAAGACTTCAAAACACTTATAAAAGAATAGAAATTTCTTAATCTAATTACAGAATTATATTTTTATTATTTTGTTAGAATAATTATTGGTCATGATTTTATTTTTTCAATACTAATTAATTTTGATATTGAACAAGATGAAACATATTTACCTCTTTTATAGAAAATCTCTATGACTCAATACTCTGTTTCATTTACAAAAAATATCAAAACTATTTATTAAAAATTTTATATTAATTTTTCATTAATATTATAACCAATACAACATCTTCTTCAGTAATAATTTTATTATTTGTCTTTATATATAATACTACTTGGTACTATAAAAATGCAAATACAATGCAAAACATTACAAATAATACTTTTATACTATACAAACTTAATAATATATAAATAAATACTACTAAATCTAATCTTCTTTATATCAAACCCAAACTTTCAACAAATCTTACTTTATCTTTTACAATAAATCAGTAAAAAATATTCTATTCAAAAAATCACAAGATATAATATAATATTTTAATATCTTTTCTAATAAAAATAGCTCTTCCAAGCCAACTCTTAATCAAATTCAAAACAAAATTGGTAGTTTTCTTATTCTTATCTAATACAAAAAAATAATAATCTCACAAATCTTATTATTCTTCAAATTAATTATACAACCTTTATTAGAATACCTATTTCAAATTATTTTAATTTATACAAATACATAATCTAAATTTATATGCCTATTTACTATTCATACTAAAAAAAAATTATTCTTAGCTAAAAATACTAACAATATAATGCACACCAATTCACATATCTTCAACTTATTAACTTTTAATAATATAATCCAAAAAGTTAGTGTAGCTAATATAGAATATATATTTAATATTTTATTAATTCTTTTTTTTTATTTATTTATATAATATCAAGTAGAAAAAATAATAATACATGAATATATTAATCAGATATAGATGTATAACTAAGTATTATTTCTAAACTATACTATTGTTGCTATATATATTAATAACATCTAGCATAATATTATTTTTTTATTTTTTGTTATTAGTTAAATTAATTTTTGTTAATTATTAACTACAGAAAAGAGTAAAAGGAAAACCCTTAAGAATAATTTAATTAATAAAAACAAATATATATAATAAAATTTTAAGACAAGGTTTTAGAAATGAAGAAATCTATATTAATATTAAAAATAAAAGTAGTATTATTGAGGTTTGAAGATTAGAAGATAGGTAAGTAGATATTATTTTTTTTTAGTAAAAGCAAAGATTCCTTATGCTAATTTTTATTCATATTGTTTAATATTACAAGTTTGTCAAATAAAAGAGTTGAACTACTTAAATAAAGAGTTAGATAAAAAGATATGAAAATTGGTAATTAGTTTTTTTAGAATTAGTTACAGTTGTATGTGTTGGTTAAGAGTTATTGTTCTTTGTATAAGTAAAAGAATTGTATTGTATATGCTAAAATTAAGATAAGATTTTGTAGATTAAGAATTGTAATATTGTATTTGAAAAGCTTCTAAAAGGTTTAATAAGTTTAGAATATTGGTAATTTTATTGATGAGAATGTTTTTTAGATTGTAAAAATAAAGTAAATATTGAAATAAGTGTTCAGTATTTTTATATTAATTACAATATAAGCAGTTTAAAGTTAAATAAAAAAGAGAATAATGGAAATTTAAATTAGACATTGTTGGTAAATTATTAAGAAATATTTTGTTTCTGATAGAATATAGTTTAAGATTAGAATTTTGAAATTTGATAATTTTAGTTAATAGTAGAATATTTATAGTAGAAAGATTTTATAAAATTTTAGTTAAAAAAGTTTGTTAGATGTTAAATACTACTAATTTTTAAAAACATTGATATTCAATTAATTAAAGGCTAATTAACTAAAATATAGTTATCTTATCTTTCAACTAATACTTTAATTAATCACTATCATAAAATATAAAACTATATACTACTTTATTATCTCTTCCAATTAGCTATAGACAATATTCTTTCTTTAATTACTTTATAATTTTCATATTACCTCTTCTCAATATCAAAAAATATTCATACTATTTATAACATCTTATTTATTAACTCATCTATATTTACTATTAATAGTTTTAAAAATAACAAAATTATTTTTTTAGAACAAATTACAACTGCAAATAACAAAAATATTTTTATATGTACAACATCTACTTATATATAAATAAACTTATTAAAAAAAGCCAACCAAAATAGTTTATCTAAATTTTATAACTAAACTAATTTAATACTATAAGTTAAACTTGGTCTTATTTAAACTTATTATCTACTAATTCTTTTCTTAATACAAGTAATCTATTATCACTACCTTCATTTTTAAACTTATTCTTTTTCTACTAATTAAATTATATAAATAACCAAACACCTCTTATCTTCTATCAATTCTTTCTCAATCAACTCTTTTGTTTTAAAATTTTTGCATCTACCTTAGATTTTTTTTAACTTTTACCAACTAACTATTATTCAATACCAGACCTTTACTCCTTCTACTTACTTTACAATTTATCATCAAATCAAATAAGTAAATAACTATTCAAATTGATTTTAAAAAAATTCTAGCTTTAATTTATATATATAGTACTATTATCTTTCAACAAATTTTGCTAATACAATCACAAATATTACTATCATTATATAAAATTCAACTTATTCAACATTTTGTTAATACACTATTATATCAAAAACAACTAATTAATTTAAACCTTCTTATTACTCAAGTCGATACAAATAAACTACACTCATATTAATAGATTAATTAAAATTTTTTAAACTCTAAAAGTCAAATTTAGTATAAGATAGATTTGTAAATACAATACATCTATAAAATTTAATGCAACTATATAATTATATTTTAACTCAACTTGCATTGAACTTAAAGTAATTTTTACTTACCTATTTATAGTTCTATCTAATATTTTACTAAATATTTATATTGATAATACATCTGCAATAAAAAACCTTAATTTAACAACTACTCTCAAACTAATACAAACCAAAAATTAGAATACTATTTATTATATAAACTACTTTAAACAACTAAAAAACATTACTACTATTTTTTACAAAGTTAAATTTACTTCAAAGACTTCTTTCATAACTAAGCAAATTCATTTGCTAAACAAGAAACATTAAAACATATTATCTAATTCAATAATTCAAAATTTAATATTCCAAATCACTTTATATAAAATAACTACTTAATCTTCTTTAAAGCTTGCACTTTTATCAAAAATTTTATAACTATTCAAGAGATTGCTAAATAGTTAAACTTGAAATTTCTTTAAAATATTACTAAAATTAAATAGGCACTCAAATTTAAAATTATTAGTTCACTTGAAGATAATCTACAAAAATACTTATTTTGTATTAAAATTCTTACCAATTATCTACTTATTATACAAACCTCAATATCTGTTATTTATATCTTTATACTACACCAAGCTGCTTTTGCTATACAAATACTAAAGATACTCTTTATCTATTTTTATGCTCTAATAATACTTAAAACATTCTTCAATTATTTAAAAGCACAATACAAAATATTCTAATATTATTTCAAATTACTAATATAACTTCAACAACTATATTAAATATTCTTTTAAATTTTATATTTAACTTTTCAAATCCTTAATTCAAATACATTTTATATACTATTATTGGTATTTACTCCACTACTATTTATAAAAATATCAAAACATTTATTAGTAAACAAACAGATATAATTTTTTTTATTTCTCAAACAATCTACTAAACTGATTTCACTAAGACTTTTAGTCTATTTGTAATATATTTTAACATCAATAAGAACAATTTTAAAACATTACATCAAGATCCAAATACATCAAAATTAGCTTATCAACTTAACCTAACCTTTCTAACAATATTGCAATTTTTTCTTGATTTATTAATACTAACTCTTATATTACCAAATAGCTTCTATAAAATTACTACTAACTACTTGTATTTACTAATGTTCAGACAATCACTTAAAAGTTTTCTTTAATTTATTTTAACTAAAATCTGATTTAAAATAGTTAGCTATAGCATTTATAAAAAATAGAAAATATAATGTTATAGTAGATGTTTATTAGTAATACAAATATAAGTTAGAAATTTTTAATTTTAGAACTTATAAAGTTTTTACTTAAACATTATAATTAAATAAAATATAAAAAAAAACTAGAATAGTAAATGTGACTAAATAATAGTTATCAGTATAGCATAATATTGATGCAAATTAAAACTTTTATATAAAATTAATTAGAATCAAATATGAAAAAAAGTAGATTATGTATTAGGTAAGATTCTATTTAAAAATATATTAGTAAATATAATGTAAATTTAATTAAAAAATGATTTAATATTATACAAAAAACATATAAAAATAAGCAAACTAGGATAATAACAAAAAATAAAAATAATTTTTGCAAAAAGTAAAAATTAAATCTGACTGTAGTTTAGTTAATATTAGATTAAAAATATTCATTTAGAGCTTGTTTTGATCAGAAAAGTATATTTTATACTTTTAATTAAGAGTATAAAATAGATTATAACAACAATATTTGTGTAAAATTTAAATTTGTAATTTCTGAAGGCCAAAGGCTATCAGTATATTTTTTCAATGAATTTAAATCATAAAGACTTGAAATTTTTAAAATAAATATAAAAAATTTAGTACTAAATAGGTTTTCTAAAAGCCAAAAATAAGTTAATATAGTAAAATAAATAGTTATAAGTATTTTTGTACAAATTAAATTTAGTTAAAATTTGTATAAAAGATTTGCAAAAAAAATTTTTTATTTTTTTTAATATTAATAAACAATTATATAAGCAATTATAAAAATTATATCGCATTTCATTTCTTTAACTAAAAAAATAACAAAACATGTTTTAATCTTAACTCATTAACCAATATATAATATTATTTACTCAACTACTAAGTATATATACTTTTAAACAAATAATACTTACTCATGTCTCTGTGAAGTTTTAAATTAATTATATATTTACTTTAATATATACTTTTCTATTGGCTAAAAAATTTACAAAATTAATACTTAATTTATTTTATAGATCAAATATAGTATATTATTAAATTATATACTAAATATTCAAATCTAGATAAGTTTTAATTACTCTAATAAGTTTAGGTTACTGATAAATTAGTCTAAGCTTTATTTTTATATATAATTTTTTAATTTATACAAAAAGTAGTAGCTGTATAGTTAGTAGTTTAATAGTTAACTCTAATTGCAAATATTGGCTTAACTATAGCATATATATATGTAATTATTTTAAATTATTAATAAAAATATAAATAAGACTTTATCTTAATATCAAAAAACAAAATTATTTTTATTTATATTTTTTAACTTTTTTTAATTTATATTTAGTGATATTTTTATTTTTAAATAAATTAACTATACTAAATTCTTTATTTTTATTATACTAATTTTATTAAATTTTAATTATTAAATTATATATATATTAACTTTTTTTTTTGCTTTTGCTAAGGCTTTTAATTATTAGCAGCTATTGTCTTTATTGTAATTTAATTATAATTATATAACTTATATAATATGAGTATACAACTAGTCACTTATACAGTTTTTAATTATTTATTTAAATTACATGGAAGGCCAGGATAATGACGATCAGACCCAATGCACAGGGCAGACTATGGTACCTTGCACAGCTGTGAGAGCCGAGCATACGGTGATCGACCTTGTAG